>PVJA010049679.1:0-12500 GCA_004027025.1 Myocastor coypus
CCTGCTTGGGAAAGCTTGGGTGGCTTCAGGGACCGCGGTTCGATCCCGGGCACCACATGCTGCGCCAGCCCTGCCCTCAGGGTGGGCTGAGCCGGCCATAAAAATGAGTGAATAAACAAGCAAAGGTTGTGAAACAATAAATAAATAAATAAATCTTTAAAAAAAAAAAAAAAAGAATAGTTATTCTAAGGACTTTGATACTTTAGCCATAAAACAGGACCCACATTACCTTATCTAACAGGCAAGTAGTTTAGTTTAGGGTAAAGTATATCTTTGAAAGTAAATGGGACACACACAAAAAAACAAACTTCCATTAAGTAAACCAACTTACTTCTAAATGCTTAGTAGCCTCTTCATTTCTGGACATAAGCATCAACTTCGTACGAATACTTCGCAAATGCATGTCACTTAAAATATTTACTCTCTTCACAGTTGCTTCACTAGCAGACTATGAACAAGTTAATCGCAAAAAAGTTTAATCATTCTTTAAGATAACACAGACATGACATCCTACCCAAAGCCTTTGAGTCTCATCACTGCCCTTTTCACCTAGCAACTCCACCTACTTCCACAATTTTACATTCATTTCTCAATTCCTCTAACCCCCGCAACACCACCAGGATCAAACTCAGGACCCTGAGCATGCTAGGCAGCTTTTATGCCCCTGAGCTGTCTCCCCAGCAAATTCCTTTATTACATTTCCTTGTCACAGTGTTTGGTTGTAGGGAATCCAGCCTCTTCACATATTAAGAATTTAAGAATGTTAATATAAAAAATTAAAAACTTACAAAGAATTTATGAACTAGTTTCTCACTGCTCAAGAAATGATCAAAAGTAACATTTTATACCTACAAAAATTTTTATTCTGTACTACACTAGTAAGTTTACTGTGCACAAAATTTATCTTAAGATTTTCTCTCAAATTATCTAATATAAAAATCTACATAAAAGCCATTAATTAGCTACTCTGAATTACAATGTTATCTTACCAGTATCATTAGCTGTGTGGTTTCTGGGTGGTAAAATATTCTGCACGCTCCCACTGCTTTCTTAAAATCTTTATGTGCATTTTCATTAGCACACCTAAATGGAAATTAATTCAATGTAAGACCTCAAGAATAGATTAAATTTTGGAGTTAATGCAAAAATCACTATTTCATTTTGAGATCTTCGATCAAAACCTTAATTAAAAATATTTTCTATTAGAGGTTTTGATTGGTCAAGGGAAAGCTTCATAGCACTGAAAAAGATACTTAATTCACAAAGTAATTCAACAGTAAACAAAATTACTCACGCCTCTCTCAAATCCTCAGGAACGTCCACTGTGCATTTAAAGAAGGTATTTTTTTTGACAGTTTTATTTTGATTGACAGGCCGAAGTCGTTCAAATGTGACTATTTCATTGTAAGTGGCATCACAAGCAGCATATTCAATGACATAAAACTAAAAGACATCAAAATACTTTTAAAATCCCACCTGAAGAAAAGTAGTGAACTTTTAATGAAGTTCTAACTATTCTGATGAGCTTAACAGGCACATCCTCTTTCCCTTTGGCACAAGTACTAAGCAGAGCTTAGTCTCAGCAATCAAATTTACCCAAAATAAATTATAAGTTCTTTTTCTTATAAGCATGTATCCTTGGTGTCTTTACATACTTGAGGTATACCTCCAGAAAGTAGCTTTGGTATTACAGGACACAAACAGAAAATAGTGGTCTAATAAATTTTAGCAATGTGTGATCAATTATTCCTGAGGTAGGCTTCTGAAACAAAGCTCAGAAATGAAATAATACTCAGTGTAGCCAAGTGATGAATCTCCTTAGAAACCAAGTGTCAAGATCACTTACTTCTCCTTTCATCATCCGCACTTTAGCCAACCACCATCCACACGGTTCTTGGTCATTTGCTCTTGAATATACCTGAAAAAGGAAGGAGAGATGCCTTTATCCAGCTATCTCAAAATATTTCAAAATAATCTATAAATTCAAAATATATCTGTACCCAACAACAAAAAATAATTAAAATTGATATATTAAGAGCCAAGCATAGAGGTGAACACCCTTATTCTAAGTGAACAGGACTATGCAGGAATTAGGACGCAGAATTCAAGTTGTAGCCCTGCTGGGGCAACTTAACAACTTAGCCCAAATATCTCAAACAAAAAAAGGACTGGGATATAGCTATGTGTGAAGGCCCTGTGTTCAATTCCCAGTACCACAAATAACTAAATATAAAATTTTAAAAGAGCTGGGAATATATCTGCAAGATCTGGGTTCAATCTCAAGAGGGAGGAGGGAGAGAAAGCTGAGGGGGGGCAGGGAGGTAAAGAAAAATTAATCAGCATTTATAAGTGAAGTGTAAGCAATTGGTACACACTTAAAAATGTGATTGGCAGCCTGGCTTGGTGGTACACGCCTGTAATCCAGCACTTGAAAGGCTGAAGGAGGAGGATTATTTTGAGTTTGAGACCAGCCTAGACTTCAAAGCGTGCTTAAGGCCAGCATAAGCTAGATAGTGAGACCCTGTCTCAAAACAGAACAAAACAAACCAACAAAACAAACCAACAAAAAACAAAAACAAGTGGCTGGACCACTTCATGGGCAATTTGGCTCAACTCCAATCCCAGGTGGCACAGCAGTATACACCTGCACTTTGGGCACTCAGGGATAATAAGGTAGGAGGATCAAAAATTGTGAGTCTAGTCTGGGTAATCTAGGAGTCTTAAAAATTAAAAATAAAAAATGGCCTCAAACCCTAGTCCCCTCACCTCACTGAGAGAAAATTTAATTCCTATTAAAGGTATATCAAACAAACTGCTTTGAAGAAAAGGTTTTTACAAGACAGCTTTTCATAATATGTAACATAGGTCCTTCCATTTATCAAAATCAGAAAATTTTGTTTTTCCCCTCTACCACTGAGCTACAGCCTCAGCCTTTTTCCTTTTTTTTTTTTTTTTTTTTTTTACCTTGAGACAGGCTCTTACTAAGGTACTCAGGCTGGCTTCCAATTTTCAATCTTCCTGCTTCCTGAGTACCAGTACTACAGGTATGCTAGGTACCATTTTCAGGAAATAGAGAATATAACATTTAGATCCAGACTGGAGAGATAGCTCAGCTGAATTAAATGCCTGCGTAGGCAAGCACATGGACAGGTTCATTCCCCTGCACCATATGCCATGCCATCCCTGCACTTGGGTGCACTGAGCCAGCCACAGAGACAGAGTGTGGTGGAAAATGCCCATAATCTCAGTGCTGGGGAGGCTGCTAACAGAAGGATCACTATGAGTCCAAGTTGCATGGTGAGACCCTATACTAAATACACTTAAAAAAAAAAAAAAAATGAGATCCACTGCTAATGAGTCTAAATCAAACTTACAACTGCTTAGCTTAAAAATAAAAAATTATACAAACATGCCTATCTAGCAGCATAACCAGGAATCTTTTTTTTTATATATAATTTTTTTTTTTTTTCCTTGTTTCAGAACTTTGTTTATTTTTATGGCCACCGGCTCAGCCTGCCCTGAGAGCAGGGCTGGCGCAACATGTGGTGCTGGGGATCGAACTGTGGTCCCTGCAGCAGCTCAAGCTTTCCTAAGCAGGTGCTTTAGACCACTGAGCCATCCTGCCAGGCCCCAGTAACCAGGAATCTTGCACACAACTTTTTGATTTCAAACAGGTTTTCAATATTGTTCAGGTTTGTCTAAAACTCCTGGACTCAACTGATTCTACCTCATGCTGGAATTATACACACTATCACCACACTCCACACAAGTATCTCCCAAAAATTATCCGTTCAACCTGCATCTTAAATTATTTACATACGTTAAAAATCAGGGTTTTTTTTTTTTTTTTTTTTTTTTTTTTTTTTTCAGGACCAGGGATCAAACTCACGACCTTGCACTTGCCAGGCAGGCGCTTGTACCACAGAGCTATCTCCCCAACCCCAAAAAATCAGTTTTAAAATATTAACATAAGGAATCGAATTTTCCCTATGAGTCAGTATATTTACTGTTCCTGATGATACAATGGCTTTTTTCTTGAGATAATAGAAATAAAAGCCAGAAGCGCGTTGGGGCTGGGGAGATAACTCTGAGGCACAAGTGCCTGCTGGGCAAGTGCAAGGTTGTGAGTTCGAACCCTGGTCCCACAAAAAAAAAAAAAAAAGCCAGAAGCGCTCTACTACTGAGCTGTATTCCCAACCCCCTTCAACAGTTTTATATTGAGACACTTTCTCTGCCCTCAATTATCTCAAATTTTTTTTTAAGTTTTCTCAAACTTTTGATTCTCCTGCCTCAGTCTCCCAAGTAGCTGGACTTGCAGGCTGGCATCACACAGTTGAGCAGCTTGTCATTTTCAATACACAGATAATGGTGGTACCTTCTGTGCACTGCAAATATAGAGACAAAACAATAAAAAGATCTCTACAGAAATGTTTATTATTGTTATGGATTATGTCTTGATGTTCCAATATAGCCTTATACGCAGTCATGTGCACAGTTTTTTGGAGATTGCTGGATCCAGATTATGGGATGCTATGATTAAAAGGATGTTATGCTAGAACTGATTTAAGGTGCAATGCTAGGATATCCCACCCTGTGTGTGTGTATCCTTCCCTAAGGATGGGTAGGAAGTCTGGATAAAATATAAGGGACAGAGAGAGGGTAGCTGTTGTCACTGGTCTCTTACTGTTAATTTACTTCCTTCCTGCCTTTTGTCTGCCATGAATTGATTCTCCACTGCAATGTTCATCTTCCATGACACCCTGCCTTAGAGCCACCCAGCTACAAACTAAAACTTCTACAAACTGTGAGCTAAATAAAGCTTTCCTGCTTTAACTTGTAAATATTGGGTATTTTGTCTCACCAACCAAAAACTAACCAAAACAACTATAGAAACTAAAACTACTGTCCAGAGAGAGCCAAGGAAATCTACCTACAGAGTGATGCAGTAAAATACATGCAAAAAAACAATTATTTTTCGAAAGGCTGAAGCTTCTATCAAGAGCATATAAAGGCAGGTGTAACAGCATGCACCTGTTGTCCTATCAACTCAGGAAACTGAGGCAGGAGGATCATCCCAGACCATTAGTCTGGAAAACAGCAATATAACATATAAAAAAACAGAATCACGGGGCCATCAAGATAGATCAGCAGTCTAAAGCACCTGCTTAGGTAATTGCAGGGACCATGGTTCAATCCTCAGCACCACATGTTGCACCAGCCCCACCCCCAGGGAAGGTTGAGCTTGCCAAAACAAACATACATGCATACATACATACATACATACATACATGTTTAAAAAAACAAAACTGCCAGGGGTGGTGGCACACGCCTGTAATCCCAGCACTTGGGAGGCTGAGGCAGGAGGACAAGTGTGAGTTTGAGACCAGCCTGGACTATAAAAGTGAGCTCAAGGCCAGCTTGAACTGCATAGTGAGACCCTGGCTCAAAAAGACAAAAAAAAAAAAAAAAAAATCATAAGATCTGAAAGGCAGGCATGTTAAAACAGTGGGAAGGCTGGGACTGTAGAAGAGTTAGATAGAACCTAAGAATAAACTTTACTATATAGTAATGATTAGGAGAAAAAAGCTATAGGGGCCAGGGATGTAGCTCAATGGCACAGCACCTGCTTGGCTAGCATGAGACCTTGAGCTCGATTCCCAGGACCAACAAGAAAAAGAAAAAAGAATCATCAAGGCAAATCTACCAATAAAGATAAAGTGATTTAAATTTTAATATCTGACTTTCCTTTATGAGCAAATCTTAACTGCTCAGTATTTCACCTTCTTACTCCTTAGTGATCTTCTAAAAAACATTTACCTAGAATAAAATCCATCCTTTTAATTCCATAATAAATTAAGATAGTTACCTTATTTATCTTGAAATATTTACTAATTCATTTTTATCCATCTCAGTTATCCCATTTAGCTACTGAGCTACATCTCACTTTTTCAAATGATGAAATTAAAACAGAAGAAGGATGGCATCACCAGGAAAAACATCACAAAGAAATGAAAAGCCATTAATGTATCATCCTATACATTTCTTACTATATAATCTGAAGAATTATGTTTCAAAAAAAATACTGAAGACATAATTTTTGTTAGCTGCTTTTGGCTGTTTCTGAAGAGTAAAGAATTTAGAATCTGTTATTTTCCACTTAAAATTACAAAGAGAAGAAAATTTACAATGAATTTACTAGATTTCATTAGTAATCATTACTATGATTACTAGAGGAATAATGCACTCTCGCTCTGGTTGATAGATCTGAAGTTACAAAGCAGCATTTCATTCTATTAAGACTTCAGATGACAACCTGTATTTCTAGGAAGAAGACAGACAATATTCTCACTGACTTTACTCAACTGGAACATCATGCAAAATCCTTTCAGAAGAACCCAAGGCAAAAATGCAGTATTTTTTTCATCTTTTATTGTATCTACACATCAAAATTTAATTCGTAAGTGGAAAACTGTGCCAGGCAATCTATAAAACTGACTAGAAAGACGTATGATAAAGAAATACAGCCAGCCGGGCATGGTGGCGCACGCCTGTGATCCCAGCACTCGGTAGGCTGAGGCAGGAGGATCAGTGACAGTTCGAGACCAACCTGGGCTCAAGGCCAGCCTGAACTGTACAGCAAGACCCTGTCTCAAGAAGACAAAAAAAAAAGAAATACAGCCAAGTATGGTGGCACAAATCTGTAATCCCAGGATTAGCAGGATGAGGCAGAAAGATTGCTGCTTTGAATTCAAGGCCTGCCTGGGCAACATATACATAGCAAGCCTGTCTCAAAATGTGTGTGTGTGTGTGTGTGTTGTGTGTGAGAGAGAGGGAGAGATAGAGAGGGAAAGAGACAGACACACACACACAGACAAAATCTCCAATGGATAAGTTAATCCAATTGGTTACACACAAAAATAACCAAGTACAACAAAGATGGCCATGCTTTTTAATAATTAGAGCCCACTCAGTTCCAAAGTATTTTTGAAATACTGCATTCTGATGACATACTTCTAATATGAAACATTAACAATAGATCTTTTTTAGACATTTAAATGTGACTATCAATAAGATGTGCTCTACAATCATATGTGGCAGCTGCTGAGTGGCTATATTTAGAGAAATATATTCATTTAAGATTTATGTATCAACATCAAGGAAATAGGAAAAAAGTTGAATTAACTGGAATTAATGTATTACATACTATGTCTAAAATGTTAAAAGCTAGCCGGGCGTGGTGGCACACGCCTGTAATCCCAGCACTTGGGAGGCTGAGGCAGGAGGATCAGTGCGAGTTCGAGACCAGCCTGGGCCACAAAAGTGAGTCTAAGGCCAGCCTGAACTGCATAGCGAAACCCTGTCTCAAAAAGACAAAAAAAATAAATAAATAAAATAAAATGCTAAAAGCTAAACTTTCCTTTTAGTGGGTGGGTATGCTGACCTTCATTTGCTAAAAAGATGCTAAACCTTTTATTTCATCAAAAAATAGCATTCTGAGAATCCTGATTCCTATGCAGCTTGTTTACCAAAAAATCTCAAATGCCTAAAAGAATAGTAAAGAGTAAGACTCACAGTAAAGAGTAAGATTCACAGGGCTGGGAAGTTCAGTGACAGGACACTTGCATACCCAGTTCAAACCTGGGTTAAATCACCACCAACACAACCAAAAATAAAGATAAAAACCAAAAAATGTGGACTCAGTTTTTACCTGACACCCACTTCTGTAAGCTGCATTAGTAACTGTCACCACTGAAAGATGAAACCAGTCTAAGTAAGGCAGCTATATCTAAGTTCCTGAACCTAAACCAAAACACTAATAACAAGGGCTGAGTAATGTTCAAAATATAGTACATACGCTACACAATTTTTAAAAACTACCTTAACAAAAACTAAGAATTGTACCCTGCATACTATGTCTAAAATGCTGAGCCTGGAATTTACTTTTTTTTTTTTTTTTTTTTTTGTCTTTTTGTGACAGGGTCTCGCTATGCATATCAGGCTGGCCTTGAGCTCACTTTTTGTGGCTCAGGCTGGTCTTGAACTCACACAGATCCTCCTGCCTCAGCCTCCCAAGTGCTGGAATTACACTTATAAATTTCATTGAAAAAGAAAATTTTCAGATTTCACTTAACTCCCTGAACTAAACCATGAAAGCAGTTCACTTGCAAAGCAATGGCCCAGATTTCCTCAATGGCCTAAAGTCATTTTGAATCCAGAGTTCAAAATACTGGATAGGCTAAGGAATAACAGTGGCAAACCCAAAAGCACAGCAGTATTCAGATTAAATACTTGCTACCATCATGGTTGAGGTTATAATAAGAAAAATTAAATCATAAGTCAATTTCAAGATTCTTTCCACAAAATAATTCCAAGTCAAATCCTATTAAAAAATAGTTTCTACTTTTTTTTTGGACCAGCAACTGAACTCAGACAGAATCTTCTTCTTACTAGACAGGTGCTTGTGCTGCTGAGTTACATTCCTGGCCCCCCCCCCAAATGGCACCGAAATTCAAACACATAACATCAATTGATGCCAACACAAATCCTAAATTTTTCATTCAAGTTCACAATGTTCAACTGTGCCTTTCAAGTAACAACCAAGGGTCTGACGATAGCTCAAAGGCATAAGCACCTGCTGACAAGTGCAAGGACCTAGGTTTGCGCCCCAATACCACTGTGCTGGCCCCAGAACCATTGGTGTACCATATGGGCCCCAAACCAGGTGTGGTGGTGCATGCCTATAATACTAGACTCTGAACTGCATAGTGAGGCCCTGTTTCAAGTAAATAAACAAACAAACAAACAAATAAAAAGGAATATCATAGGCAATTTTACAATTTTTTTTTTTAGGGAAGGGTCTCAGGGTGTTCAAGGTCTCACTACTAGATCAGGCAAGTAGGGATCCACCTGTTTATAGCCTCAAAGCTGGAATTACAGATGTGTGCTACCATGCCCAGTCTCAACTGTCACCTTGGCGGGTTTTTAATAGCTATGCTCACTTTTCTAGAGCAATTTTACAAACAACTTCAATATACTAAACATTAATTTTCCAACATAATAATATTTTTACTGTGTATGCTTTTTTATTTTGTAATACAATAACTAGAAAATGCACATTAAGAAAAAGCTAGCTTAGGGAAACACCCCCTGGGGTCCCCCTTCTGTCCCTCTCTTGGACAGAAGCTTTCTTTTCCCCCATAAATATACCCTGCTCATAAAAATAAATACATAAATCAAAAAGCTAGCTTAATATATGGAATTCACAGGCCAGGGATATACCTCAGCAGCACAAATACCTGCCGAGCAAATGCAAGGTCTAGAATTTGATTCCAGGTACAAGAAAAAATGGAATCCATCCACAAATGTGATTCTCCTACTCACACAACCAACAGTATTATCTCTTTCATATTCTGGATGATGTTTCTAACAGGAGTTTCATCCTAACTTTATTAAGTCCCACAAACTAACTTCCCATAAAAGACAACCTAATAAAGAACATGCTCACTTGAGCATCTCCTAAAAAATAATACTAACAATGGATTTGGTATTATAACAAACATTAAGTCTAGTAGAGAAAGGTAAAACTTTGGAGAGGTCACAAGAAACAAACTTCCTACCTTTTGGAGGTATACCATATATACATACATATCTTTTGTTTAAAAACTAGCAATAATTTTTTAAAGTTCAAGGAAGGTGGGAACATCTTAAATTGATTTTTATTCTTCTTTATCCAAATGTTCTCAAGATGATACCATTTCCAAAGTGTTAATGGAAATATATAGGTTTATAGCCATAGTGCCTGACAATCTGCCACAAATCTGAAAATGAAAAGGCATGTCACAAAACAATAATTTACCAATTTTTAATTGGGGAGGTCCTGAGGACTGAAGAACCAAGGCACTCATGCATGCTAGGCAAAATAGGTCACCATTATAACTACATTCCAAGCCCTTTTTATTTTGAGATAGCCAGTCTAAGTAAATTGTCCAACAAGTTGTCTTCTAACTTGAAATCCTCCAATTCCATCCTCCCAAATAGCTGAGATCATGTGACAATGCATCACCATAATCAGCTTAACTATTTGATGGGTTCAACCTGAGGACAAATTGGTAAATTATCATGGCCTGTTTCAGGTTAGAGGATCCCCTCATCTTCCTGCCATGGATCTACCTTGTGTCCTCCTCAGTGGCAATAAAGACCTTTCCCTCTCCCCTTTCTTTTAGTCTTGCTTCTCTGCAATGTCACCAAAAAAACCTAGCACTATTAATACTGTATGGTTTCTTGCATTCAGAAATAATTTTCTGAAATTTTAAATATGCAAAGCCAAGAAAACAACTTAGCAAACTTTATGCACCTGCCATCTTAACACTCTAGAGCCAACCCAGACTACACAGGGAGTTCCAGGTCAGCCTGACAAAAGACAGACTGGTTCCAAAAGAAAACAAAATTACATATGGGCTTGAGATGTTAGGCTTACAGTATTAATATGTATCTGCATGACGCTTACTAGTGCCACAAGGCAGACATCTATAGCAAAAGGAAAACGAATGTGAAGTCACTTGGCAGTGTGGTAAATTTCTATAGCCCTTGATATGCTACATCTTCACCAGACCTGTTTTTATTTTGTGACAGTCTCACTGAGTTGCACATGATGGCTTTGAAATTGTGTTTTTCCTACTTCAGCTTCCAAACTAGCTAGGATATAAATGTGCCACTACACCCATCTAGACCTTTTCAAAACCAACTTTAGCTAAGAGTGGTGGCACATATCTTGTAATTCCAGCACATCAGAGACTAAGCCAGAAGCTTTATGTAAGTTTACAGCCAGCCTGAAGTACACAGGAAGATCCTGTCTCAAAAGTAAAAAAAGTACAATAAATAAATCAGATAAAACCTTGATACCACTGCTAGACTGTAACATTAACTTATATGTTTCAGCTTCATTTATGTCTTTCAAGCTGGCTATAAAGGCAAATCTAATATTCAAGCAGCCAATGCATATTTATTTATTTATTTATTTATTTATTTATTTATTTATTTTGGTCTTTTTGAGACATGGTTTCACTATGCAGTTCGGGCTGGCCTTGAGCTCACTTTCTAGCCCAGGCTAGTCTCAAACTCACACTGATCCTCCTGCCTCAGCCTCCCAAATGCTGGGATTACAGGCGTGAGCCACCACACCCAGCCAGCCAATGTATATTTAAACTTAATAAAATCTGTAGAAAAACTATATAAAATTGTCAATATTCAACCACTCCTGACTTACAAAAAATAGAAATTTCATGTACTTCAACTCTAAAACAGTATCTAAAAAGCTCAGTGGAAAGCTAGTCCCCAGCTACTTTTGTTCTAAACAATACTAATTGTCAAATCAGTCACTTTTCCTATCTTTAAAGTGGGAGACTTTCCAGAGCAAGGTTAACCTTTAAAGTCCTCCCTCCCTTTGTTGCAAAACAAAGGACTAATTTAAAAGATGCTTCATGTCCTTCCTACTCAAATAATTCAGAGATATGCTTATATCTACTAGATTTAGAAAACTTTACAAACCACAAGAGTTGGAGAGGGGAGGTAAGGGGAACTTATAAAAGAAGATATGTTATGTGCAAGTACCAGCTCCCTACAATAAATACAACCTATGTACTAAAAATACATTCTGATGAAATTAACTTAAGGCCAGGCTGCAGGCATGGTGGTACACACTTGTAATCCCAGCTCTTGGGAGGCTGAGGCAAAAAGACTGCTGTGAGTCTGAGACCAGCCTAGACTGCAAAATGAGCTCAAGACCAGCCTGAACTGCCTGTTCTTAAGGACAAAAGTCAAAAAAAAAGAAATTTTTCGGAATGGAGGAGACAGCTCCGTGGCACAAGTGCCTGCCTGGCAAGTGCAAGGTCGTGAGTCCAAACCAGGTCCCACAAAAAAAAAAAAAAATTTAAATTTACAAACTGGTAATTTCATGAGTATGTACACAGAAGAGGCATTTTTCCTGTATCAGCAAAATCATGAAATAATTTCAAGAAGCATACACACACACACACACACACACGCACGCACACACACACACGCACATATATATTTGTTTTGTTGCTGCTTTTCAGACAGGGTTTTACTATGCAGTTTAAGCTGGCCTTGAATTCAATGGTAATCCTCCTGCCTCAGTCTCCTGTATGCTGGAATTGCATGCATGCAGCACCACACCCAGCTCAATTGGAATATTTTATACTAGCAAATTTTGGTGATGTTTCAGTGGCACTGGAAATCAAATGAAGTGTCGGCCTTGTGCATGCTAGGCAAGCACACTAGAACTCAGTTACATCCATATCCCTAGCCTATAATCAAAATCTTTAAAAGCCATGTCCTTGGGCTAACAAGATGGCTCAGAGGTCTACAGTGCCTGCTTAGGCAACTACAGGAACAGTGGTTTGATCCCTGGCACCACGTGCTGCACCAGCCCCAACCCCAGGGCAGGCTGAGCAGGCCATAATATATATAAATGAAGTTTA
>PVJA010049680.1:0-13626 GCA_004027025.1 Myocastor coypus
AGGAGGAGGAGGAGGAGGAGGAGGAGGAGGAGGGGGAAGAAGTTTTTAATTTACTATGATCCAATTGATTGATTGATTGATTGATTGATTTAGACACAGTGTTCCCTCTGCAGCTCAGGCTGGCCCTGAGCTCACTTTGTAGCCCAGGCTGGTCTCAAATATTGCCTCAGCCTCCCAAGTGTTGGGATTACAGGCATGTGCAGCCATATCCAGCTCATTCATTGATTCTTGGAACTATTTCCTGTGTAACAGCCACTGAGACCAGCATGGTGGTACATGTCTATAATCCCAGTGCTGGGGAGGCTGAAAACAGGAAGATCATTATGAGTCCAAGCTGCAGTGGGACTCTGTGCCAAGTACATTTTTAAAAAAGGTGGGTACAGCGAAGGAAGCCTCTCTCTGGGCTGGGCACATAGCTCAGTAGAACCAGCACTTGCCTGGCAAGCGCAAGGTCCTGAGTTCAAACCCCAGTACCAAAAAAGTCTCTCTCTGTGCCTATGACTCATAGAATTTTACCCATCTTATCTTTCATTAGATTGACTGTTGCTGTCAGCCAGAGCAATTTCATTTCAGCCACCATATTTTTTGTGTTTAGTTCAACCTGGGTCTCTTTGTATACCCACATCCTTCCTTAACATCGCCCGTGAACTGTGAGGTTCTCCACTCGATGGGCACAGGAACTTGCTGCTCTGTGTGGTCCCCAGAAATCAGTCCCCTTAGTCTTTTTAAGTTTCTCTTTGAAAGGTGTTTGGTAGTTCTTCACATGGGCGTACTGATTGGCATCTGCACGAAGACTCAAGTGGTGTCCACTCCTTTTGGCACAGCTCAGCCTCTCTAGCATGCTGTCTTGTGAATTGCAGCCACCCTGGCACCCTTGCCTCAGTGTCCCTTCCTAGTTTATACCCCAGTCTCCTGAGAGCTGTCCTTTCCTGGGCTGGGTCTGGAAATCCACCATGTAGTGAGTTGGGGTAGGTACAGGGCTCACTCCACATCATCCCATCTTTCCAGCCCTTTAAGGCCTGCTGGCTACTGTCTTTCAGATGTTGTTTTTGAGCCGGGCATGGTGGCTCACACCTGTAATCCCAGCACTTGGGAGGCTGAGGCAGGAGGATCAATGTGAGTTCGAGACCAGCTTGGGCTACAAAAGTGAGCTCAAGGCCAGCCTGAACTGCATAGTGAGACCCTGTCTCAAAAAGGCAAAAAAAAAAAAAAAAAAAAAAAAAGATGTTTTTGTTATTTCGAGATGTCATTTTAGTGCTTTTTCATGACCTCATGCCATTGGTCTCTCTGTCTCTACAGATCAACAACATGTAGTTTTGAGTAAAGAATTTGCTACTTTTCCATAAAAAGGGTGGGTGTTTTATAAAAGTTGCTCATTAGCTGTTTCAGGCCAGTTGGCCAAACAAGTCTCTGTTACTTCATGTTGGCCCAAAGAATGCTTATGTGATTTTTATTGACTGTCTTTCCTTAGAATAGTTCCATAAAGTTAGTGCTCTTTGTCTATTTTGTTCTCAGATATGTGCAAAATGCTTGGCATGTAGAAAGCTCTTAATAAATAATTATTTCATGTTAAGGGAAAAATAATAAAAGACTATAAAATAAATGTGTTATGTGGAGTTCTCATATCTTAGTCATGGGATCTAGCTAATTGAAACACAGGGATATACCTTATTAATTAGAACTTTAGTACAGGGCAAACATAGACCCCACTGTTTGCTATTTCAAGACTATTGGGCTGGGGAGATAGCTCAGTGGTCTGTGCACTTGCCTGGCAAGCACGAGATCTGGATTCGATCTGCATGCCATGCCAGCTCCAAAATCTCAGGCACACCATGCTGTGCATCAGGAGCAGGCGTGGTGGTGCACACCTGTAAGCCCAGAACCAGGGAAGCTGAGATAGGAGGATCACTACGAGTCCAAGCTGTATAGTGAGACCCTGTATCACATCCACGAACAAATAAAGAACTATTTATTTATTTGCTGTGGTAGATTGACAACAAAACTGTCAGCTTGTAACACCCAGAACATCTGGACCCCTCCAGTTTCTCAGGAGCTATTCCTATTCCACATTCTTATTCCCTTCTTATTCCTCAATAAATTTTCCTTCTTTAAAAAAAGGGGGGAGGGGTAAAACAAAAATGAAAAATTGCAAGTACTCGTGCTCTTTTTGTTAGTCTCTAATATATATAAAAAATTAGTTTCTTTTTTTTTTTAATTAGTTTCTTTTAAGTAATGAAAATATCATGCTAGGGGCTCGCAGGATGGCTCAGTAGTCTAAAGCGCCTGCTTGGGGAAGCTTGGGCGGCTTCAGGGACCGCAGTTCGATCCCTGGCACCACATGCTGCGCCAGCCCTGCCCTTGGGGCGGCTGAACCGGCCGTAAAAATGAGTGAATAAACAAACAAAGGTTCTGAAACAAGAATAAAAATAATAAATAAAATAAAATAAATTCTTAAAAAAAAAAAAGAAAATATCATGCTAAATCCCCATGTCTACTTATATTGAGATATATTAATGTTGGAAATACTGACACCACATGGCAAACATGCCTAGGACCAAGAGACTTGCAGTGTACTTCTGAGTGCATACCTGTGAGTGTCCAAAGATGTATGGGGACACCGCGATCCACTGTCCTCAGAGAACCCATCGCTAAGAGGTGAGTTTGGATGAGGCCTCTGCTTACTGAGCTTACTGAGTGCTGGGATTATAGGTGAGCACTCCCATCCTCTGCTGCAAATTCTTTTTGCCTGTCAATGATACTTTTTTCCCTGCCATACTCTTTTTTTTTTTTTAAGATTTTTATTTTATTGTTGCCCTTTCTGCTACATGGATTGTACACTTCAGATTTTAAAAGATGCAATGCTCTGAGTGTGGTGGTACACATCTCCTGAGGCAGGAGTATCCTTGCGAGTTTGAGACCAGTTTGTGTTTCAAAATGAGCTCAAGGTCAGCCTGAACTGCATAGCAAGACCCTGACTCAGAAAGATCAACAAACAAAAAGAGTACAATACATTCTACAACTGAGCCCCACTTTCTATAGCTGAATGGGCAAAGAAGTTGCCCTGAATGTCAGCATCTGGCAGTATTTTTTTTTTTTTTTTTGGAAAAAAGTGACTAAAATGGGTTGAAATTAACACTATTAGATCACACCTAATATTTGTTAATACGTGATCCAGCACAGTTACACGATACAATTATATAAAATGTGTTAACATCAAAGAATGTAGCCAAAATTAGGGCAGCAAACAAACCCATGTAACTTTCTTTTGTAGAGAAAAGTACTTTTGAAGTGTGTGTACAACGGCTCATTCTTATAAAGAAAACCTACTGCAAGCAGATTTCCTCCAGAAAAATCACATACTGTATTACTAAGAATATCCCAAAAAGTGTACAAAATGTATCCTTGAAGAATACAGAATTGAAAACAAATGGTAGGGTCCAGTGAGATAGCTCAATGGTATAAGTGCCTGCCTGACAAGTGCAAGGTTGTGATTTCAAAACCCAGTACCACCAAAAAAAAAAAAAAAAAAAAAAAAAAAGACAATTGTAAACAGCAGGTAAGCTTCATGTGTATAAGTTATATTAACATGTGAAAAGAAGTTCCACTTGTAGAATTGCTGTATGAAGAACAGTCTGCTGACACAGAGTTCATGAAAGGTCCTGCTGGGATCACACTTTACAAACACCATTTTTTTCTTTCTTTTTTTTTTGTACAGGGTCTCACTATGCAGATCTGACTCATAGTGATACTCCCGCTTTCAGCCTCCCCAGCACTGGAATTATAGGCATGTGCCACCACGTCCATACTCAGTCCTAGGCTCAGTCCACCCAGGGGCAGGGCCAGCATGTGGGACCAGGCCAGGGATCAAACCCCAGTCCCTTGGGTTGCCTAAGCAGGTGCTTAGCCTGCTGAGCTGTCTCACCAGCCCAAACACTATGTTTTTCAAATGAGATGACAGAGCAAGAATGAACATCTTAGCAATGTCATCTTATTGAAGCTTCCTTTTAAATATTTGCCGTCTTATCAAAACAAGTCCCATGGGTGTATAGGATCTATTTTTAAACTTCTTCCTAGAAATAACATACAAAGAAGAGGTATACTTATTCCCAGTCATGCTCCTGGAAGATGTTTCCTGTGGTGGAGAAGGGTTTTGTCTCTTCTTTTTACTAGTTGCTTTTGGCCTTAATATGTATTATAGTGTGAAATTTCAGGTACTTGACTGAGAAAACTTCTCATTATAACCATCGAAAGCCAGGCATGGTGGCGCACGCCTGTAATCCCAGCAGTTGGGAGGCTGAGGCAGGAGGATTGGTGCGAGTTCGAGACCAGCCTGGGCTACAAAAGTGAGCTCAAGGCCAGCCTCAACTGTATAATGAGACCCTGTCTCAAAAAGACAAAAAAAAAAAAAAAGAAAAAAATATATTTTCACAGATATATATATATATATGTATATATATATATATATACATATATATATATATATATATATATATATATATATATATATAACCATCCAAGGGACACACCCAAGGCCCATCTTCAGCCTGAATTTGCATGTTTGTAGGCACATAGAAGTCCAGTAGAAAGCGCTTCCTGCAGCCTCCAAAGGTGCACTGGGAGGGTTTCTCTCCAGTCTGAGCCAGCTGGGCTTGCTCTGGCTGCAACTTCTTAGGGACAGTTTGGCCATCTCCATGGGTGTGGACCTTGAGGCCAGAGTGCACAGATGTTTTCTTGTAGCACAATTAGCTCTGGACATCTTGTGTAGCCTTTAGGAAGGGAAGCTATTGTTCTTGGAGCATCATCTTCTGTAGTTATTCTTGGCTTCATTCTAGCAAATTCTGCCAGCCCTTAGGATCTAAGTCAATGCCAATATTCTTTCAGGAAGGAGTTTCTTTCTTGTCCAATATTTCCAATTAAGAGCTTCAGAAATAGCACAGTGGCATAGAACCTGCCTGGCAAGAGCAAGGTCCTGAGTTCGATTCCTAGGATAAAAAGCAAAATACAAAATCTTTAGGGGCTGAGGAGATACCTCCTGCCTGGCCAGTACAAGGCTGTGAGTTTGAACCCTGGTCCCACACAAAAAAAAAAATCCGAATTGTGAGAGATGAGTTCTCTCCAGTGATCTGTTCTTTCACCACTGCCTTGCGGTCAGTATCTTTTTTTCCTATCTGATGACCACATGGTGACCAAAAATTTATCCCCTGGGGGCTTGATCTGCACTGGCTTCTGCTCCCACTTCTGGCTGTCCATAGAGCACATCCTTTCTCCCGTTCTTCATGACCTATGAAAGTAATGCCTTGCTAACAGCATAACATCTCACTCCAGTTGTGATCTTTCAGCTTTTTTTTTTTTTTTGGTCATTTTGAGACAGGGTTTCACTATGCAGTTCAGGCTGGTAGGCTGACCTGGAACTCATGGTAATCCTTCTGCCTCTGCCTCCCATGTTCTGGAATTATAGGCATGCACCACCATGCCTGCCTTCCTTTAGCCTTCTGAAAGCCTTTTTTTATTATTATTGTTTTGTTTGTTTGTTTTGAGACAGGGTCTCGCTGTGCAGTTCAGGCTGGCCTTGAGCTCACTTTTGTAGCCCAGACTGGTCTCAAACTTGCACCAATCCTCCTGCCTCAGCCTCCCAAGTGCTGGGATTACAGGTGTGTGCCACCACACCCAGCCAATTTTCCCTGTTTTTAAGTTTTCCCGGTTCTCCTAAATTTTACATATAGTATAAGCTCTGAGGGGCAAGTTTAGTGATTTTAGCAGAAAATCCTCTCTCACCCCTCCTGGCTAGTATTCTTCAGTATGTTAGTTGCCTAGGTGACAGTGCCTGTTCCAGACCCTGTTGCTTCTGTCTCCTAGAAACTGCTGGTCATAGTGATGACCCCAGTTCACAAACCGTTCTGCCTGAGTACTTCCCACTTTCCTGTCCCATGTAAGCCATAGACCACCAGAGAGCAGAGCCTGGCATTCTGGGAATTATCCTGATCAGCGCCCATCGACTTTAAACTAAATCTACCTCCAAATCTGGAATGTCATTTCAGGGTTTCCACTTGCCACTGCAGGATGACCGACTAATGAGAACATGCCCCAAATGCAGCTTTCATATGGTGATACTTTCAGGGGAGTTTCCTTCTTTACCACATGCCCTGGTGTCTGGCTGTATGTTTCTCCACATTGACCACCTTAGTTATGTACACAGAGTTTGTCTACAACCTTAGCATGCTACTGGGTTTTTTATTTTCTTCTTCAAAGTTTGGGTATCCACATTTTTGTGCTATGACGACCAGGTTCCTACACTACATCTTTGTACAGCTACTTTCACGAAGGATCCAGCAGAGCCAACATCTCCCAGGTGATGTTCATGAACACTTGCTTAAACGTCACTGAGTCCCAGAATCAGTTCAAGATTCTTAACACTAAGCCTGGAGTGGTGGTACACTCTTATAATCCTATCATTCAGGGGGCTGAGATAAGAGGATGGCCACAGATTGGAAATTGGAGGCCTGGCTGGGCTACATAATGAATGAATGCTTTGTTTACTTGTTTGTTTTTTGTACAGGGAATCGAACTCAGGACCTTGTGCTTGATAGGCATGGGCTAGGCTACTGAGCTGCATATAGACTTGGCTGTGAGCTACATAATGAGTTCAAGGCCAGGGTGTACTGCACAGTGAGACTATGTTATGCCCAGTTTCTGGTTGTTCTGATGTCCTTGCTAAGGGTCCCATAACCCTCAGAGTACACACAGAGACCTACACCACTCAGCCCATCTCTGGTCATAAATATAGCATCAAGAATTTTTTTTTAATGGTACTAGGGTTCAAACTCATGACCTTGTACTTGCCAGGCAGGTGCTTATGCTGTTGAGCTATATCCCCAACCCCCACCAATTTTTCTTCTTTTTCATAGGTTTTAAAAGTGAAATATTTATTATTATTATTATTATTATTATTATTATTATTATTTGTACTTAGTACAGAGTCTACAGGGACTCACTGTGTAGATCAGACTCATAGTGATCCTTCTGTTTTCAACCTCCCAAGCATGGGGATTACAGGTGCCTGCCACCATCCCCAGTCTCAGGCTCAGCACACCCTGGGGGCAGGGCCAGCACAAGCCCGGTTCCTATGCTCTGCCTAAGCAGGTGCTTTAATCTTCTGAACTATCTGGCCGGCCCGTGAAATATTTATTTTTGAAGAAGAAATTTATGTTAAATGTTCATGTAATCATTGAAGTCTTTTTCAGAAATTTAAGAATTTTTGAGTACCATTCATAATTTTCTAAAGCCTGTAGATAAAATTGAGAGCTTACAATAGAAATTGTAAATATTGTATTTATTAGTTTTTTTTTATGGCCGGCTCAGCCTGCCCTGAGGGAAGGGCTGGCGCAGCATGTGGTGCCAGGGATTGAACCGTGGTCCCTGCAGCTGCCTAAGCTTTCCTAAGCAGGCGCTTTAGACCACTGAGCCATCCTGCCGAGCCCCAGAAATTGTAAATATTTTAAATCAAACGAACACACTATTAAAGTATTTCTCTTCTTCCACCTTGGTAAGTCCACCTTAGTGACCACGTGATACAAACTACAGTGTGTAAAGGTTGCTGTTTGCCTGTATAGTCAGCCAAAAAATCAGGGACAACTGCACTAAATCACTATTACGCAGGTGTGGCTGTGGTGCTGATGGCTCAGCACTAGCTAGATGTGTCATGAAGACATATACAACTCATAAATTAATTATCTAGTCCACAACTTTTTTTATGTTTGGTTCAAAGAAAAAGTAATTCCAGATGCTGGAGTCAAATCCCAGGGGCGGCAGTGCAGGATCCAGAGATAACATGTGAGCAGTCAGGAGGCCAGACTAGACATGAGAGCTAAGCTGGGCAAAGCGGCTCATGGTTGTAGTCCCAGCACTCAGGGATGGGGGTGGGGGAAACATAGCATCAAGCCCTGTCTGGGCAATTCAGAGATCTAGCTGGCAAGACCCTGTCTCAAAGCAAAACAGGCCTATAGATGCAACTCAGGCTGAAGGCCCTGGGTTCAAACCTCAGTACACCAAGAAAGGATTTCTTTGCTTATTTTTTCATCACTAGGACAAAATACCCAACTCCTGCATGTTAAAAAAGGAGAGGTTCATTTTGGTGCACAGCTATAGATCCTGGTCCACTGGTTCCAATGTAGAAAAAAGGATTAGTTGTTCACACCCCAGCATCCAGGAACCACAGCAAAGACATTGGGCAGGGAGGAAGCTGTAACCACCCAGGTTGGAATATCCCCAGGAACTGCCTCGAACAAGCCCCACCTTCTAACAGAAGTCAGCTGCAGACTCCTGGGGGACTAGTCCCCTGATATGCATGGTGCCCTGTGATCCACTCAGCTTCCAGACTCACAAGCTTTGGGGATACAGATTGACCTAAACCTTACCAAGGAGGCCCTGGGAGCAGGCTGGGAGCGTGGCCTCATGTGCACTGGTCATTGCGCTTGTGAGGATTCTCCCACATCCACAACACTAGACACGGCAGGATGTCCCACAAGGATGGCACTAACTGCCTGTGACCCCGCTCACTCTCACAAGCTCTCTCTGGGGTGCAGCCTCTAATAACAAGTAGTCTCTGAGCTATGAACCCTTCCGCTCAAACTGGCTGCAAATTAGAGGTTCCTATATATTTTTGTGTGCATCTTTTTTTTTCTTTTTTTTTTTTATGGCCAGCTCAGCCTGCCCTGGGGGTGAGGCTGGCACAGCATATGGTGCCAGGGATTGAACTGTGGCCCCTGCAGTTGCCTAAGTTTGCCTAAGCAGGCACTTTAGACCGCTGAGCCATCTCGCCGGCCCATGTGTGTGTCTTTTTGAGACAGGGTCTTGCTAAGCAGTTCAGGCTGGTCTTGAGCTCACTTTGTAACACAGGCTGATCTTGAACATACAGTGATCTTCCTGCCTCAATCTCCTGATTGCTGGATTACAGTCTTGTACCACCATGCACTAGATCCCATTCCCTTTTTTTTTTTTTTTTTTTGAGGCTTCCTGATATCACCTGATTATTAATTCAATCTCTGATACCTCTTCTCTTGCTTGTAGATGGGGTGGGAGGGTGTGAGTGAAAGTCTCTCCCTCCTCCTGACTTTCCTCCTCCTTCTCTTTCCCCTACTCCTCTCCCTCCTGCTCTTCTTTGTCACTGGAGATGGAACCAAAGGAATACCCACTGAGCGATATCTCCAGGACATTTTCTAAGTTTCAAGACACGTTCTCACTAAGTCACAGAATGGTACAGGCTGAGCTATCCTGTCTCAGCCTCCCAGAGTGCTGGGATTATGCATACTCATCACCAAAGTTTCAAACTTCTAATCCTGGTTAGGTTTTGCCAGTGTCCACGCCCATCATAACACTGTCCTGGTGCTTGCCAAGAGTCACTGTATTACGACAAAAGTTGCTCTCATCATCCAGGAGATTCCAAGAGATTTAGGAGCTGTATTAGTGACAGGTGTTTTTAAATTTTTTTAAGAATTTTTTATTTTTATTTTTTGTTTTTCTTGTTTCAGAACTTTTGTTTGTTTGTCTATTTTTATGGCCAGCTCAGCCTGCCCTGAGGGCAGGGCTGGCACAGCATGTGGTGCCAGGGATCGAACTGCGGTCCATGCAGCCGCCGAAGCCTTCCTAAGCAGGTGCTTTAGACCACTGAGCCATCCTGCCAGGCCCCAGTGATAAATGTTTTTAGATGAATGGCATATCAGAGAAACAGAAGGAAAAGGGAAAGGGGCTTTATTTTCTTTGGAGACACGACGAGAATTTGGAGGGGTCAAGGAATTCTCTCTCTCAATTAGACAAAGGGAGGCCTTTTATGGCCTTTGGCCAGGGGTGGACTTTGGAGGGGATATTTAAATATACCTGAGGAGGTGGGCATGGTGGCTCCTACCTGTGATCCCAGCACTTGGGAGGCTGAGGCAGGAGGATCAGTGTGAGTTCGAGACCAGTCTGGTCTACAAAAAGTGAGCTCAAGGCCAGTCTCAACTGCGTAGAGAAGCCCTGCCTCAAAAAGACTAATAATAACAACAACAACAACAATAATAATAATAAATATTCCTGAGGTACCTGAGGGAGTTGATTGGGGGTCTTCCCTAAGGTGGTGGGAAGGGTGAAAGTCAACTATGTCCTGGGCTAAGTTGGAGAAGAACAGGCGAGGTGGTCTTGGGAAGATGGGCTTTTGTTTTAAAGGCATCAGCCATATTTGATGATGACCACCATAATGATTTTAGCAATTCATACTGTGGCCCGAACCTATCAATTAGGAATTGGGGTCAAAGAACAAATATTAGAACAAAAGAATGTTAGAAGCTCTGTATCTGGAACCAGAGATAGAGACTAAGTATATATGGATTGTTTTTATGTCATGGTGGGTTAACCTATTGTGACACCATTTGCTTCCAGAAATGACTGGAGTTTCCCTCTCAGACCCAACTGGCAGAGCCATTGGCCCTGGGTCATCTAGTCCACTCTGTCTCTTTGGCAGTTTGTCAGGGGTTGCATGGGACGTTCACTGTCCTAACTTTCCTGGCATTCCTACTGCTCTGCATTCTCAGTTCACATCCATAGCTTCCGCTGGCTCACTGGGGGAGGTGGTGGTGGCAGTGGTCACATGGTTTAAGGAACAGGAAGCCTCACACTGCACCCTGAAAGTTGGCTCCTGCAGGAGGTCCCCACTGTCCTGGGTAGCTCCAAGAAACAGCTGATAGATGAGCCCCAGTGAGGGCACCAGGCTTGACTTCTACTGAGAACATCAAGGGGGCACTTGCATGGAGCCAGAGAGGGCAGGGGCTGGCGGGCAGCAGTGGAGGCAGCCTGCCAAAGGCCACCCTTCTCCAACATCACCAGAGGGAGACGGCCATGCCAGTCTTGCTCCCCTGCAGTGGCACAGGCATCCAGAACCACCCCTGGGGTCCAAACCTTACCTCTGGGACTTGGACAGAAAACAGAAGAGAGAACAAGACTACTTCTTTTCTTTTTAATAATAATATTTTTTGAAAAACATGATAGTAGTACATTCCCAATAATTAATACAACGCATATTGTTGTCCTTGTAGTTATACAGAGCACAGGGTGCAGACAGGATAATTTTCCTAATCAGTATTGGTACAAAAAATTTCTTCTCATTGAACTAAGAGAAAGTAGTTGTATACATAGTCCAGTATTCCATAATCGCAGTGGATTACTGGCACAACTGGTAATGTTGGAAGCGGCTGATTTCAGCCTTCTACAGCTCAGCATACTAATCTAGCTTTACATTTTATGCCTTGTGGTTAAACTTTTCTGCTGGGTCGTTAAGAGAAAGTTAAAGCAAGACCTGCATAACAAAACATGTAGCTTTTGTCTCTCCCAAGGTCAGTCAAATCCCCTCAGGGTTTACTTTGAAACCATGTACAGTGCTTTGCAGAACTGTTGTCAGTGTCAGCTGTCTGGATGAATCATAGCCATTGTTCGACCAGTTTGCTCTCTGTGAAAGCCTGAGAAAATGTTTTCTCTCTAGCTGACTCTCCTTAGGCACACCATACAACATCAATCCCTTTCCTCTACGGTTCCATAATCTCCTTGAATAGAAAATTTGGGAAACCATTGAGTTGTAGGATGTTACAGCACAGGTTCTCTTATGTCCTGAGTCCTCACTGACCTTAAAGGGCTAGGGCCAAAATATTGGCAATCCTTGTGGCCCTTCTTTTTGTCTAATTTTTGGTCTGTAAACTGGCATTCTTAACCCTTCAGAAGAGAAGCTTCGTGACACCGTTACTCTATAACATAGGTACTTGAGCTTATCATCACTGTCTTTCTGAATATCAAACATCTTACACTTAACTTGGAATTGGTTTTTTCCATCAGTCATTGATATTCTAATAAGTCCCTATACAATGTGATAAAAGCAGTTACACATTTGACACAGACATTTAGAAATCTAAGTATATACAAAATTGTAGCCGGTCGAACCTACGACATTTCTCCTAGTCTCTTACTCTCATTTAACGCTCTTTTTTGTTTTGGAACAAGACTACTTCTTCATAAACAGAATTGTTTCTTCAGAATCTTAAAAGAGGTCTGACCTCATTTGTAACTCTAGCTAATAAAGTGGTGCTTATCAGTCATTTATATTTTTGTTTGGTTGGTTTCGGTCTTTCTAAGACAGGGTCTCTTGTACAGCTTGAGCTGGACTTGAGTTCACTTTATAGCTGAGACTGGCCTCATACTTTGCAGAGATTCTCCTGACTCAGCCTCCTGAGTGCTTGGATTACAGGTATATGCCACCATCCCCAGCAAAGTAATTTAGTTTGTTTTGGATAGCTTTCATGTAAGAATAAGACCCTTTCTCCTGCCTACATAAACAAGGCATACTGAATCCCCATAATCAGAAGTATCCATATAAATAAATATCTAGACAAAAATAGCACCTAGAATCTCACCAGCATGAGAACCCCCACAAACGTTAACTGTGGCAGTAATTTTCCTACTCTCTCTCTCTCTCTGTGTCTATCCATCTGTCCATCCATCTGTTCATCTGTCCTCCCTCCCTCCCTTTCCTCCCCTTCCCTCTCCTCCCCTCCTCTCTTCCTTCCTTCCTTCCTTCCCAGTCCTGGGGACCTGGGAATAGAACCCAGGGCCTTGCTCATGCTAGACAAGCGCTCCACCACTAAGTCCCAGCCCCTGCCCTCCTGAACCATTTTAGGTAACCAGCAACACATATGTGTATTTTCATAAATGAGTCAGATATGGTAGCACATACTTGTAATCCCAGTACTTGGGAGGCTGAGGCAGGAGGATCGCCCAACATTGGAAGCCAACCTGGGATACACAGAAGTTCAAGACCAGCCTGAACTACATAGTGAGGCCTGTCTATAAATAAATAAATAAATAAATAAATAAATAAATAAATAAATAAATAAATAAATGTTTTCATAAATGAAAAGAACATTACGTTTTAAAAATCCTCCATGCCATCCACTATCATGGCCCATGTTAACTCCCTGACCCCATCTGTGCCCCAGAAGTCCTTGTTCAAATCTGAAACTCCTCTTTCTTCTCTGAAACCACACACATGCAATTTGTCCTCTGTGGCTTTGTACTATTAGTTTTTATTTTATAAAATGAGGTCGCTCAGTTCCTTGCATCTGTGTTTTTCCCATCAGCTACGCCTCCTCAAGACCCCCATGAAGGGTCCTAGCGTCCCCGACACATTCCCTGAGGATTCCTGTTCTCTGAAAGGGCAGCCTGACACTCTGTGTGCTGAGACAACCATTGAGACCGGGCATGTCATGTACAAATAAGGTTTGTTTACTCTGTTCCATTTTTGTCTTCCTGTCACAGTGAAGTAGATAGGACAGAGTCACCCTGGTGTCAGAGAGAGAGAACTGAGACTCAGAGTGATGAAGGGAGTGGGCGGTGCTGGGCCTAGGGCCCCTTGCCTGCTGGCTCCCAGCCCTCCTCCGCTGCTGAGCCTGAGCCAACTGTAACACCTGCCCCAGAGCAAGTGCTCACCCATCCGACTGAGTCATCAGCTAAACCAGCAGGGGGTGTCCTCACCAGCAGGGGGTGTCCTCCCTCATCCCCCCACCCTCTACCCCCCACGCCCCCTCCCCCCCGCCCCTGCCTTCTCTGGTG
>PVJA010049681.1:0-13606 GCA_004027025.1 Myocastor coypus
TGCAGACCAGGTGACAAGGCTGAGTCTCCTGGCTTTGCAAGCCTAGGAATGTTCTCCTGCACATCTGCATGGCTCCAAGTCACCCTTCTGCTCTCTTCTGGGCACAGGGGGTCAGGGATCCCACAAAATGCCATGTCTTCCCACCAGCACAGGGCTCTGCACATGAATCTGGGTTACTGGACAGGTTGAGGGGAGCCAGGAGAAGTGATTCCACCCTGTGGGGGGGCTGGAGAGGCTGGGAGGCCAGGTCCCCGGAGCCCAGCAAGGCGGACTGAGGGGCCAACCTGTCCAGTAACCCAAAGATTTTCTTCAGTGGTCTACAGCCCTACATTTTTACATTGACGTGTATCACCCACTTGCAGCCAGTTTTGTGTACTGCGTACAGTACTGGCTGAGCTGTCCCCCTTCTGCTCTTTCTCCTTGCTTTCCTGTGGTGCTGGGTCCCAGTCCCATTCATGGACATCTGTCCTCTATTGAGCTGCCTTTGTTCCTTTGTGACTAATGGAGCAGGCACGCTTGCCTGGATCTCTTTCCGGTGCTCTGCGCTGCTTCATTGATCCATGTATGCAGACCTCTGTGAACATCACACTGTCTCCATCACTGTGCTAGGCTCTACCACTGGCAATGGAGAGTCTTCCTATTTCATTCAAAAGTATTTTCCTTTTATGGGGTTTGTCCCTTTTCACATACATGATAAGCTACTTATACAAAGACACTTGCTGGGTCTTATAGAACTTGCATGGATGTATACCTTAACTTAGAGAATACCAAATGTCACTGACTTTCCAATCCACAAACATGATATGTCCAAGTGGTTAGGTCTCCTTTTATTACATCAACACTTTATTATTTTTGTTATACAGGCCCTACTTATGATTTGTTCAATGTAGATCTAAATATGTGCTTAGTTTCCTTGAATCATGGCAAAGTGTTCTGTGTTTCCATCATTTTTATCTCTACCTCATTGTTGTCAATTGTGGCAATTTTGTATGAATTTGGTGAACTCACTAAAAACCTAGGAGTTCTACTGGTGTTTTTGTTTTAGTTTGGCTTTATTTCAGTATTCCTTGGCATAGGCAATGATATATGCTGTCCACTAGCAGAACTTTGCAGTTAACTCAGGCAGTGCTAGGCACTCTGTGGTCAGAGGCAGCTGATGAGGGCTCACCGGGGCAAACGTACAATTTTCCAACTTTACAATGAGGTGAAAGCAGTGAGCTTCAGTAGCAGCCATACTTTCTTCCTAGTTTAATGATGTGCTCGATGGTTCTGTCTTACACTACTCAGTGCTAACAGGAGCACTAGCTCCTGGTCACCCTTGATCCAGGGGACGCCATGGACTCCATATAGTGTCCTGTGTTGCCAGACTTTTTGGGATGCAGATGTTCTGTAATTTTGTGGGATATTCACCGTTTTGTCAAACAATAACTTTTTCTTACAGATTGTACCCAGCCAAAGCCTGGGGAAGTAGGAAGTTCCTTGTCTTTAAAGAAAAAACAATTCTAACCCTTACAGTTCACTTTTGTGGGTGTCAGTTACAATGATGTGGTTCTCTTTACTAATGTCACGGATAAGCCCTAGCAATGGCCTGATGGTGACTCTAAGCTCTGTCTCATGACTGTACATTCCCAGTACATCTGGCTGACTTCCCTCTGTGAAGTTGTGCATGTACAATAGACAGCTTAATTCTTTCTTAAAACTTCCACTCCCTCCTGTTCTTCCCCTCCATCTATCTTTTGATCCCTTTCTCTTTTAGAAAGCCTTGTCTCCTTAACACCCATCTTTAATTTTGTTACTTATTGATACTTTGGGTTTTTCACATAAGAGAAAGTATATGTGCCTTATTTTACTTAACACTAGTTTCTAGGTAGATCCATTTTCCTACAAGTAACTTGAGTTCATAGTTCTCTGTAGCAGAGTAATACTCCATTATGGGTAAAATAGCACATTTTCTTTATCCATTCATCTGTCAGGGGACACATAGGCTGCTCCAAAATCTCAGCTATTATGTATTGAGCTTCAACATACGTGGGTATGCATGTATCACTGTAATATGTGGTTTTTAACTTTTCACATATTGAAAAGAAAAACCTTTAACAGAAACATAGTCTTTTGCAGCAAACTTTGTTCTTTTGCAAGTGCCCAGATCTGCATATATTCAGTGGCTCTGTGATTACTTTCTTGAGCCCTGTAACAATGCAAGTGTATAGCATGGATGATTTCTCAATGTACTAAGCTTCATGATCACTAATCTACTCATTGATGGTCACTCATCTGGCCTTGCAACTGATGATCTGAACCCCGTTAGGTAGCGTGAGAACTGCCAGGCTGCTCTGTCTGGCCTTTGTACCTCCTGTTTATAGCTCATATGAAAGCACTAGACCACAAGCCTTGGGCACCTGACTATTGTGGAAACTGATCCTGGTAGGACCACTGGCATAAAATAAAGCTGATCACTACTCTGTGATCTCCTTGGGTGTCATTCCTTGCTGAGACTCAGTTCTGCCACAATACCAGAAGGGGAGTAGCTGGATCAAAAGACATTCGAAGCTGCAGTGTTGTGGAGGAAACTCCATCCTGAGTCCCACTGAGGTTGCACTAGTCTACGTCCCCACCAACAATGCGAAGGGGTCTTTGCCCTGCAGCCTTGCTACCTTTTGCTGTTAGCTGATTTCTTGATGATGGTTAATCTTTCCACAGTAAGATGACATTTCAGTGTGGTTCTAATTTTGCATTTCTCCACTAGTCAGTTACAATTCTGAAGTATTCATAACACAAATCTTAATTCAAGGAAAAATGAAAACAGCTGAGGGTGTCATCTATTGACAAGGCCACAGAGGAGGCGCCAACACTGCTGTGGCTTTCTGCTCACATTTGTAGTAGAAAGAAATCTCCAACTACAGTTAGAGTTTAGTGACAAGAAAGGCACAGGACTTTCCCTTGCCAGTTTTTGGTGCTCAGAACACTTCCCATGAAACAGGACAGGGCTCTGTGGTGCCTGCAGAGGCGACAAAGGTGTGCAGTCGTGTTTCACATGTGAGGTGCCATGCACATGCGCAGCTATAGCGTGTGCTGCCTGCCAGGAAAGACATGATTGGGCAGCTCTACTTTCTCCATTTCCTGGAAGACCCAGAGTCTTCCTGAGGTCCTACTGATGCTCATGTTGGCTAGCTGTCCAGGCCTCTCCACCCCTGCTTTTTCCATCTCCACTCTCCATGGAACCAAGGGGCATGGGGTGTGAAAAGTTAAGGCTGCACTGCAGATTGTAGATTGAAGGAGCGATGGCACTACCGAAATTCCTAGTGATCAGAAACAGCTGGTTGGAAGCATATGTGACACCAGGCTGCCTGGTTAGCTTCCCATGCAGAAGTATGCAGAATCAAGAATGCCAGAACTATAGGAAACAATTTACTTTGGGGAAGAGCAGAGGTGCTCACATGGGCCCACCGAACAGAGGTCCTGATGACGGAAAGAGGGAGATATTCTAGCCCTGTAGTCAGGGTCTCCACAGGGCTATGCGGATAGCTGAGCAACACCAGGTAGGACACACTTGAAAGTATCAGCTTTTCTCTGAGGGGCAGGCGAAGCATCAGCACCTGGCAGAAGGGGTGGCCTCATGTCAGTACCCAGAGGAGTTGATTTCCAGAAAGTTAGGTAGTGAGTTCAGGATAGTGCAGTTGATCAAGAGCTGCCCAGGCCTGACTGCATTTCAAACAAGTCCACAGAAGTTTATGAAGTGAAATAACAGAGAAAAGACAGAAAATGGGCCAAGTGAAGGGAAGAGCCTGAGATCAATGTTCAAGCAATGCTTTATTTTTCTTACCAATTACATGTTTTTAAAAAATAAATAAATTCATTATTTAATTATTTGGTATAGGATCTCACTATATCTCTTGGACCTGTAGTGAGCCTCCTGTTTTCAGCCTCCCCAGCACTGGGATTATAGGCATGTCCCGCCACGCCTGGTCTGGGTGGTTGGCTCAGCAGTCCAGCATGACATGCGGTGGTGGGATCAAATGGCCGTCCCTGTACTTGCCTAAGTAGGTGCTTAGCCCACTGAGAGGTCTGGCCAGGCTCTCAAGTTGCACATTTTTAATACAGAAAGTGTACCATATGACATTCTTCACATCAAATTTAATTTGTATATCCTATCTGGTTCATGAATCAAACAGGAAAATGTGTATATTTAAATCAGGTGCAAAACTGTCCCATGAATTATATAGCATGGCCCTCAAAATTAGTTTGTGCTTACAGTAAGCCAGAACTGACAACGGCCAAACAAAATATGTTCTTTAGTCATGTAATTGCAAGGCCTTCTAAACAATTCCAAGTGATCGAATATTTGTAAAGCCCCATGTTAGACCTTTTGTCCAACTATTCTTGTTGCACCTTAAGCTTCCCAAAGTATTTTGTTCTGCTCTTAGGCATATGCATTAAGAATATTCTTTGGTTTCTAAAGACATGAAATGAGTGAAAGAGTATCAGCAACCAAAAAGCGCCTTATACATACAACTTTAGAAGATAAGAACAACTATCCATGCATCTCAGCATTAATTACAAAGACTGCAATTCTCTTAGAGGGAATAGAAGGAACATTTTCTGCTTCGGCGTCAAGTCACACTTCCAAATGATTCTGGCCCAATGGGAAGAGCTGGAGGGGATGCCTCCATCTAATGGCCACTGATCAATGACACTGGAAAGCCATCCCTATGCTGCAGTCAATCTTCCTGGCAACTTTCTTCTCCTTGTCTGCTGGCTGATCGCTATCATCTGTCCTGAGATACAGAATGCTTCACAGTCTAATACTACAACAGCCAGACACCACCAACACACAAAAGGGGAATTTTAGCATTGCTGTGGGAACAGTACTTCTGTCCTTTGTGTTGGGGATTTTGATAGGTAGAGCTTGACTGATGCTGGGTTGTCTCTCTTTCTGCAAAGTGACAAGGTGATGGGCCAAAAAGAGAACAGTTGTTTGGCATATGTAAGCTTGGCTGAGGCTGCAGGGTCTGCTTAATGGTAGAGGACTGGCACATCTCCTGTGCCGGACTTTAGTGTGGAATCTCTTCTCCTGGAAACCACCAGATCACTTGTAACAAGTGGCCCTCAGGTGACACAACAGACTTCAAACATAACTGAATACGAAAATAACAGATAAGGTGATGGTTTTCTGCAGTGTGGTGATCTTCCAAATTCCACTCTGTCCCTGTGATGGCAAAAGGTCAAGGACTTGGGAGATTTTGACAAGGTCCTTAGCTCCATCCACAGTTGCCAAGGACAAAGCAATCAGCCTGTTCAGAGTCTCCCTTGAAGAAATCCATGAGTGAGGGTTCGGCTGAGTGTGGTGACACACAACTGGAACCCTAGCTTCCAGGAGGCTCAGGCAGGAGATTGCAAGCTGAAGCTAAGCTTGCCTAACTGAGCAAGACCCTGTCTTGAAAAGAATGCATGAATGAGTGAATGCAGGCTGAGAATGCAGCTCAGTGTGATAGTCCTGGGTTCAGTCTGCAGTATCAAAAACAACAAAACAAAGCAAAACTTAAGTCAAACTTGTGGGCAGAATGCGCCTGTGAAAGGAAAGATTTTAGTCTTGGAGTATTTCTGTTTAAACTGGTCACATTCAAGAATTTGTACAGACCCAGTCCGGTATGCTGTGCTGGCCCCACCCTGTTCCTGGAATGTGCTCAGTCAGGGAAAGACTCTGGATGTGGTGGGGTAAGCCTGTAACCCCAGTGCTGCTGAGGCTGAACACAGGAGGATCACTACGAGTCCCAGATGTGCAGTGAGACTTTGTGCCAAACACAGAAATGAAAAAAATATCATAAGGAACCTAGGAAGACCAATTTCAGCCAGTTCCCGTAAAAGTGAGAGGACAGTCGCAGGAACACAGTCTCTCAGCCCTGCCCTCTTGTCTTTGTTGCTTCTGTATACAGTGCCCTCATGGGTCCAATGACTTTGTGCCAAGAGACCATGTGACAGTTTCATATAATTGGCTTCAGTGCTGAGTGAGGTCTCCGGCTGAGTGTGGTGACTCACACTGTAATCCTGGCATTCCATGAGGCTCAGGCATTAATAAGTGGCAGAGCACTGCTTCCACTTGTGGAACTGAACTGCAAGGCTGAATGGAACGAAGCCTGCAAAGCACGCCACGAAAAAGCCCCTTGAATGCGAGAAATCCAATAAAGCTGCTGACTCTGGATAGGACCTGCCTCAGGGTTCAAGAAACCTGTTCATCTATGGAGTGTCTACTTTTCTATATGTTTTCAAGTGTCATTGACACAGATACTTCCTAACTGAAGTATAAGCAAAAGCAAGCACACCAGCTGGGGCTTTCCAGCTTAACAACTCACTACAGTCTGGAAGCCTGGGCTCCCAACATGAGGAGTAAAACTCTCAGGGCCAGTGCCCACCCCGCCTCTCTGGGCATACTGTAAATATCTCTTGGTTAGGGAGTTTGACCAATTGGGGCAGTATGAGTAGCATTTTCTTTTTTGTCAGTTTTGGAGGCTAGAAATGTGAGGCCAAGGAGTCACAGGGTTGGTTTCTCTGGAGGTCAATCTTCTTGGCTAGGAGATGGTGACTTCTTGCGTCCTCACCAACTCGTCCCTCTGTGTGTGTCTGTCTCCTGATCTCTCCTACTAAGGACACCTGTCATACTGGATTAGGTCCTATCTGCACAAGCATATCAATCAAGCTGGCTTTTCAGATTCCCTGTCTGCAAACGCAGGCACATTTTGAGGTGATAGAACTTAGGATTTCAGTTCATGCATCTAGGGGACATAGTTGAACCCACAAAAAGTACTGATCAACAACTCTGATCCTTCACATTGGGGCCCTCAGGAATGAAGTTTTTTGAGCAACACAGAAGAGAATTTGAACTCCATTTTCAGAGCCTGCTCTGGACCTGAGAAAGAGGGTTCTGGAGGTTTGAGATTTGACTAAGTCCCTACAGAGCCTTCCTCAGTCACCGCCCAGATCCACCTATGGGATAGAGAGAGCCAGTTTAGGTGTCTGCTTTGGGCAGAAGGAAGGGACCTGGAGGCCTTCAGCAAATTAATGTGGCAGTAGGTGGCACTGTGGTTTGAATGTGTTCTCTGGGAATTTAACCTCCATTTTCCTCTGTTAATGTTATTTTGGCGTGGGGCCTTTGGGATGTAATCAGGTTAGGTGTAGGCAGCAGGGACGACACCCTATGATGGCATTAGTGGCTTTACAAGGAGAGAGACTTGAGTAAGAAAATGGGTTCTTTCTCACCCTGGACAGAGGAGCCTCTAGAACTGTGTTAGGGGCAGCCAGTGTGTGAGGGGACCTCATAAACCCACAGGTCTTCAGCCTAAGGGAAAAACAAGAATTTCTGGGTTTAAAATCTCAGGATCAAGAAATGACTCCCTCTACACACACGCACACAGATACACACAGACACACACACACACACACACACACACACACAAACCAATGAGCTCTGTTACTTGGTGCAGTGATGCAAGGCTGACTAGTGTCACAACAGAAAAGGGACTACAAAAGGAGAAAAATCTAGTCTTCAACCCTTTGAGGCCAACAGATGGTATTCAAGCCTCTAAATAAAGGAAGGAAGAAGCAAACACTTTACCTAGAGATATGGTGGAAAGTGCACAAGAAGGTAGAGATTGGATGAGGCATCTGGAGAAGAGTAGTCAAATCCTTGGTTATAGTATTGGAACAAAACTCAACATGCTTAGAAGAATAAAAGAGTACAAAATATATTCAACCAAAAGGAAGTAAACTCAAAGTGAAAAGAAATCGGGAAGTAAGAGTATTTATAAAGCGGCCGTGGGCTACTTTTCTGGCTGCTCTCTAAGGACCTTACACTCCTTTGGCATAGTTAGTCTTTTATTAATTTTATTAATTTTAATGAGAAGGAAATAATAATGAGACAGTTTCTAAACAAGTTAGTAGCAGAGTTAGAGTAATTAATACATTGCATATTATTGTCTCCCTAGTATTTCTTCATAACACAAGACACAGACATGATATCTTTTCCAAACACTATTAGCACAATTCCTTCATATGCTGATATATGTGAACTAAGCAACTACACTGAAGATAGCCATGTGTCGTATTGAAATCATGCTTGGAATACCTATCATTCTGGCCTTGTAAATATATACTGCTTCTAATGTCATATCAATTACTGTTACTCTCTCTCAAGTAAATGTTTAAACAACAAAAATGTAATAAAAGAGAACAAGAGACAAGAAAACCTGCCATAGGGTTGACCTGCTAGAATTTTGTATATGGCTGGATTTCTAAATTTTTCTGTAAAAATGTGTAATTGTTTTTTTAATCACATTCTGTGTGGCCTTATTAGTCTTGAAATATACAATTTGTTTTCCTTTCTCTGACTGTGTAAGATGTGCCCACAGCTACCCTTGGGTTTTATGATTTGCCAGTACTCACAGTGCTCAGTACATAACCAGACTCACAGCCAAGAATCATCACTGCCAAGAGACACAAAGGAACACCAGCTAAGGGAAAGACACTTGGGGCAATGTCTGAAGGAAACTAGCCACAATTTTCCAAAGGCCATCTACTAGAAGCTAGGAATTCACCCAGCAGAAAGTGTGACAATAAGTGAGAAGTGCTGTTTATCAATACAGTTCATCAGTGACCCACTATCCAAGGTTTTCATGACAAGCTGATGATGCAGGCATCTTGCCTGGCATGTACCATATTTCTGGCTTTCCAGAAAAGAAGCAGGAATTCAGTGGAAATACTATTGTCACAGCCATGCCCACCTGACCCTGCCCTAGATTTCCACATAGCAGTCTAAACACAATCAGCCATTCTGCTCATGTGGGAAAGTTTCATATTGATGGAAAGGATTTTCTTTTTCACTACATTTCTCAGAAGTCACCCAAGCACCACCCTTGCAAAGAGTTACAGCCTCACTTGGTACACACTGCCCCCTCAGCTTCAGCTCTCCTTCCAGTCTTCAAGGCTCATCACAGATACCCTTTTCCAAGCTTTTCTTCTTCTTTCTACCTTGGAACTGCATAAGCTTTTCAAGTGCTTTCTATATTAACCTGTCAGTAAACATAAAGCCTGTAAACATTACTTAGCAAACTCAGTGTGGCCTTATAAGAAATACTAAAGAGATATAAGCTGAAATGAGATTTGACTAATTACTAACATCAGTCCTATGTGCGGACAAATATCAATGATACACATACAGCCAACTTCAATGGACAGTTCTCAAATATCATAATGGTGGAGGCACAAATCTCACTTTTAACTCTGGTATAAGCACTAAAAGACAAAAGTTGTAAGAATAACTGTGGCTATACTTTCCTAATAGGTACCTACTATCAAAACATATAAAAACTGTGACATCAGAAATATTAATAGTCAGGAGAAGAAAGGCTTTCCGTATGTGACATATGGCATGTTAAAATGGACTTTCGTAAGTATAAGCCAGTTTTTGCATGTTGAACATTACAAAGGAAAGACATACAATACATATAAAAAATACAGAAAAGAAATGAAAGCATACCCATATAGAAAGTTTTCAAATTCTTAAAGGCAAAAAGAGGGAAATAGAGCCATCATATAGCTCAGTACGCTAGAGCTCCTGCTTAGGGAGAGCACAGGGACTGAGACTGATGTCTGCTGCAAAATTATCTATCAGATTTATTGGCGAGCTTAGACACTGCCATGACAAAGTAGAGGTGAAAAAATCATGATAACTAAACCAAAACAACAGAGGATACTGAAAGATGTTTTAGAAAGAAACAAAAATGACCACAACTTCAAAATCAACAGAAGAAAACCACCAAGCCATGCAAGAAACTGAGAAAAGGTGAAAAGCAGGAATCACACAGTAGAAAAATAAGATGACAAAGATAAGGCAATACATATCAGTTATAACTACAATGTAAATGGCCACCCTTCACCAATCAAAAGAAGCAGGCTGGCTTGCTTGTATGCAGCAACAGTATGCTGCATAGGGGCCCGGCAGGATGGCTCAGTGGTCTAAAGCGCCTGCAGGCGGCTGCAGGGACCGCGGTTCGATCCCTGGCACCACATGCTGCCCCAGCTCTGCCCTCAGGGCCGGCTGAGCCGCCATAAAAAATAAAAGAAAGAACAAAAGGAAGGAAGGAAGGAAGGAAGGAAGAAAGAAAGAAAGAAAGGAAGGAAGGAAGAAAGAAAGAAAGAAACAGCCAGGTGTGGTGACTCTCGCCTGTAATCCCAGCACTCTGGAGGCTGAGGCAGGAGAATCAGTGCAAGTTTGAGACCAGCCTCGGCTACAAAAGTGAACTCAAGGCCAGCCTCAACTGCATAGCGAGACCCTGTCTCAAAAAGACAAAAAAAAAAAAAAAAAAAAAAAAAAAAAAAAAAAAAAAAAAAAAAAAAAAAAAAAAAAAAAAAAAAAAAAAAAAAAAAAAAAAAAAAAAAGAAAGAAAAACAATATGCTGCATAAAAGGAACACATTTAAATAGACTGAACATTAAAGGATGGAAAACAATACTTCATGTGACAGAAGCCCAGAAAAAAAGCAGTGGCAGCTATTCTGGTTGCTGACAATGTCAACTTCAAAGCAAGTGTCATTTAAAGAGATAAAGAAAGTGAGTACATGCTTGTGAGGGAAAAACTAAAAGAGAAGAAAAAAAAATAAAACCATAAGAGAAAGCAATAACAGTTATAAATATATATGCACCCAAAGTAGGAGCACCCAAGTATAAATACAAATTTTAGTAGACATGAAAAATCTAATGAACAATAACATTATTATACTGGGGGATTTTAACATCCCATGGACACAGAAAGATAGATCAAGAATAGCTACAATGAGCAAAGAAATGACAAAACTAAGCTAAACTTGTAAAGAAATGGACTTAGTAGACTTTTACAGAGTGTTCCATCGAACAGCATCAGAATACACATTTTTCTCAGCTGCACATGGGACTTTCTCCAAAATAGGCCATTTGCTAGCACACAGAGCATGCTTAAGTAAATGGAAAGGAATCAAAATTACCCATACATATTATATAACCATAATGCAATGAAACTGTCAATTATTGTCAAAAGAAAGAGAAAAAATTCTACAAGCACCTGGAAAGTAAATAATGCCCTCATCAACAATCAATGCATCAGGAATGAAAATAAGCAATGTTTACAATCAAACAAAAATGCAGATACAACTTATTGAAATGTGTGGGATGCAATGAACATTATCTCAAGGGCGACATTCATAGCAATAAGTTCTAACATCAGGAAAACAGAATGAGCCTGAATAAACAATCTTAGGCTGCACCTCAAACTCTTAGAAAAAAGAGTATGTCGAGTTGAAGTCTCAAAGGAATTGTTAGAAAAAAATGCAATACACGCTAAGAACACGATACAAAGAACTAATGAGTCAAAGAGTTGATTCTTTAAAAGAATAAATAAAAATGATACACACCTGGCCAATCTCACTTGAAAAGGAAAAAAATTCAAATTCATGCAATGAGGAATAGAATCAGTGAAATCACTAGAGACACTAGAGTTCAGCAATTTTCAATGCCTATTTCCAAAACCTTTACTCTCTCAGCATGGGAAATACAGAAGAAATGGCCAGGTCCCTACATACATGTCAACTACCAAAGCTGAATCAAAAAGACACAAAAATTCTGAATAACCCAATATCAATCAATGAAATTGGAAACGGTACAAAAATCTGACAGCAAAGTGAAGCTGAGGTCCTGATGTGATTCTAAGCTAACTTCTAGGACAAATTTAGGGAGGACCTCACGTAAATCTTCTCAAACTCTTCAATGAAATTGAAAGGGAATCATTCACCCAAACTCATTCAAGGAGGCAAGTTTTATGCTGGTACCAAAAACAGAGATAGACTCAATCAAAAATGAGACCTTTAGCTCAAACTCTGTAATGAATGTAGATGCAAAAATTGTCAGTAAAATACTAGCAAAGTGAGTGCAACAAATCCTCAAGAAGATTATACCCCATGACCAAGTAGGATTTATCTCAGCAATGCAAGGATGGTTTAATATATAAATATCATAAATGTAACAACCACATTGACAGTGCTAAAGACAAAAATCACATGATCAACTCAGTAGAAGCCACAAATCTTCTGACAACATCTAGTGCTCATTGATTATTAAAAACACTAGAGAAACAATACAGAAAATTTGAATATGATCTTTACCATAACTTCAGATAAGCCATCTATATCTATGAGAAGCCAAAAGCCAGCACCATACTGAATGGACAAATCTTGACAACCTTCACTTTAAAATCAGAAACAAAACAAGGATGCCTACTGTCTTCACTCGTGTTCAGTATAGTTCTGGAAACATTAGCCAAAGCAAGTACATAAGAGAAAAAAGTAATAATGATTGGAGAGGAATAAGTGAGATTATCACTATTCACAGATAACATGATTCTGTACATAGAAGACGAAAAACTGCACTAAGAGATTTGTATATTTAATCACCAAATTCATTAGTGCAGCAGGACACAAGGTCAATACACAAAAATAATAGCATTTCTATACATAAATAATGAATGGACTGACAGAAAATTTGGAAACCATGCCTTGCATGATAACAAACAGCCAAAATGAAATAATTAGGAGTCAGTCTAAGAAAGGAAGTAAAAAGCTTAAACAGTGAAAATACAGGTTTATACAAGGCTTATAGTTTGAATAAAGATATCAAAAAGGATTTCATATAGTGGGAAGATATGCCTTGCCTCTGGATAGAAAGAATAACTGTGGATATGGCCATATTCTCAAAGTTGCTATACATGCTCAATGCAACCGCCATTAAAATATCATTATTATACCTCACAGATCTAGAGAAAATATTTGGAAGTAGAAGAGACACAGAGAAGGAAAAGTAATCCTGGATAGCCAGGGAAAGGTAGGAAGCATCACACCTCCTGGCTTGAAATTATACTACAAAGCTAATGTGATAAAATCAGGATGCTACTGGAAAAAAAGTAAAAAACAGACATGAGGATCAAGAGAACCGATCAGAAGATGAAGACACAACTACAGAAACATTCACCCACCTTACCTTTGACAAAGGGGCCAGATATGTTCTTTGGAAGACAGCCTCTTTACCAAATAGTAGTAGAAATACTGGCTTTCCACATGATGAAGGCTTAAAATAAACAAATACCCTATGAGCATGCATAGACTACACTCAAAATGAATCAAAGATGTAAACATTAAAACTGAAACACTAAGTTTTCTACAAGAGAAAGTAGGTAGAAACCTTGAGGAAATAGGGATAGGTAACAAGTTCATGAACAAAAATCAAACTGCATAGGAGATACTGCAGGGAATCAACAACTAGGATCTCATCTTTTTGAGAGGGTTCTACTCACCAAAGGAAAAGCCACGTATTGGGGAAAAATTATACAAACTGTCCTTCAGACAATGCCTACCTAGAATATATAAAATATTTTTTAAAAATTGAGCCTCCAAAATTCAAAGCCCGAGTGCAAAAAATTGGTATCTAAGATGAATGTATACTTCACAAATGAAGAAACAAACAGGGCAAATAAATATTCGAAGAAATGCTCAGAATCACTAGTTATTCAATTTCAAGTACAAAGAATGCCG
>PVJA010049682.1:0-13594 GCA_004027025.1 Myocastor coypus
CTTCTTCTTCTTCTTCTTCTTCTTCTTCTTCTTCTTCTTCTTCTTCTTCTTCTTCTTCTTCTTCTTCTTCTTCTTCTTCTTCTTCTTCTTCTTCTTCTTCTTCTTCTTCCTCTTATGCTGCCAACAACAATCCTCAGGTGGGCACCCACATCCAGCACCATGCTGGCTCAGTTCAGCTGGATGTCACAAGTTGACCACAAGTTGTCATCCACCACAAGGTGGGATAAAACAAATAAAGATAGGTAGAAAAGATAAAAAGAAAACGATAATTTGGGCCAGGGGTGGTGGTGCACACATGTAATGCCAGTACTCAGGAGACTGAGGTAGGAGGATGGTTGTAAGTCTGAGACTAGCCTGGATTACAAAGTAAACTCAAGGCAGGCCTGAACTGCATAGTCTCATAAAGGCCACACACACACACACACACACACACACACACACTCATAATTTGAAAATAAAACCAGCTTCAGGATAGAAGCCCAGTTAAATTTTTTGTTTTTCTCTTTTCCTAAGATACAATAAACATGGACAATTTCCTTTCACCTGCATTGGGCATTTTTACTTGCGAATTGACCACTTCTTTTCATCTATAAGTGGTGCATCCTTTCATAGACCCCCATCTTCTAGGAAGAAGCATTATTAGTAGGCCCCATCTTTCAACTTCTAACACATGTAAATGGCTTGCATTCTCATATAACCCACCAGATGGACAACCTGACAGACAGTAGGAATTCACATCTTAGATCCCCCACCTTGAAGCAGCACTCTCAAGACCTCATTAATGTACCTAATACCAGATCATAACATACCCCTTGAGGACCCTCACTTTATTTTTTAGACTGTACACTTTTAAATTTATGTCTAATCCTTTTATGACTCTAGCTGATGCATCCCATCTGATACGTCCCTTCTCCAGATGGGATTCAGTAAGCCTGTACTTAATTCTGTGGGTAGCATGGGTTTAGGTTCCTTATCTTGGTGGAAACTTTCTTGGGCCCTATCTGGTGACATTTTGTGTTACTGTACAGTTGTCAAAACTCATGAAATGTCCAGCAAGAGTAAGCTTGTGTGTAATCTATAGATTTTGGATAATAATTTGTTAATGTAAATTCGTCAAGCCAGGCGTGGTGGCGCATGCCTGTAATCCCAGCACTTGGGAGGCTGAGGCAGGAGGATTGGTGAGAGTTCAAGACCAGCCACAAAACTGAGCTCAAGGCCAGCCTGAACTGTACAGCGAGACCCTGTCTCAAAAAGACAAAAAAAAAAAAAAAAAAAAATGTCAACTGTAGCAGAAAGCAAACCACTCTTCTGTGAGATGCTGACGGTGGAGGAGGCTGTGTGTGCGTGGGGAAAGGAGTGCATCAGAACTCTCACTTCACTACTCAGTTTAACTGTAAACAAAATACTGTTATTAAAAAGTAGTCTACCTTTAAAGAAAGACAGAAAATATCCAGTCTCAGAAAGGTAGATGTCAATGATTTATTTCTTTTGTCATATCTGTACAGAACAAAATTGGATTTTTTTTTTTTTTTTTTTTTTTTTGGCATTTTAGAAAAAGGTCTACAGGGTGTTCAGGGTCTCACTAGTAGATCAAATTCATGGTGATCCACCTGTTTACAGCCTCCCAAGAGCTGAGATTATAGGCATGCACCACCATGTCCAGTTTCAATTGCCGCCTCAGCATGCCCCAGGGGCAGGGCCAGTATGGCAGGCCCAGGGATCAAACCCCTCACCCCTGCACCTGCTTGCAAGAATCTTAATCCACTGAGCTATTTGGCTGGCCCCAAAATTGGAATACTAATACACAGACTCTGCAGACAAACACTTCCTTTAGATGCCCAGTGAAGTGATGGGGCCTGTCCACATGGACGTCTGTGCTACTCTCCAAGCCTCAGCTGCTTTGAGGGATTCTATATCCAGAGGATCAGAAGCTTTGGCCTAACCTAGACTCCCAGAGATCAGTCTTCACATCCAACTCAGCAAGAGGAGATGCTAGGAAAACCTTCCACTGGGCATGAATGTGACTGTGACGGATTCATCCTTCATAAGCAGCAGCAGAACCACAACAGCGGGGCAGGAGGCTGATGACATCCTAAGTTAGTCACAGCAGACACATCCCATGGGCATGAGAAGGATGCTCATAACCTCCTAGTCCCTCCTCAGTGGGATCTGGGATTATCACTGGGCTGCTTCTAGCTACTCTGGGAAAACATATTCCCCCTGCTTTTGTGTCTCCTCGTTTCTCCCCAGCTGGTGGTGGATGGGGTGAAGGTTGCCCCTGCTAGAGTAGGAGGAAGGGCCCTCTCTTCTGTCCACCACGCAGTGTCCCAGAGCCACAGTGCAGCTTCCACAGTGCACACTGGTGAGACCTTGAGACAAAGCCATGCTTTTCTTCCCCTCTGGGCCCCTCTCTGCAATTCAAACTTCAACTGTTGGTTGAAGACTTGAGAGGTTGGCATTGGGCCTCTTTCCACACCTGGAAACTGCTGCCAGGCTGAAAAAAAATTTGTTTACCTCTGCCAACCACAGAACATGCCCCCCACCCCCACCCCCAGCCCTCAGGCTCAGGCCTGTGTAGGCTCTCGACAGCGTGGCTGAGGTCCCGCTATGAGCTCAGTCCTCAGCTCTCACCCTGTAGTCTTTTGATGGTTCAGAAGTGGAGGGAAGGTACAAGTCATGAGGGACTGAGAGAGAGAGGAGCAGGTGAGACAGGGTGGGCGAGACTTCCTCGACTGACCCTAGTTAAAGGTGAAAAGGAGCCGGGTGTGGTGGTGCATGCCTGTAATCCCAGCACTTGGGAGGCTGAGGCAGGAGGATCAGTGCGAGTTCGAGACCAGCCTGGGCTACAAAAGTGAGCTCAAGGCCAGCCTGAACTGCATAGTGAGACCCTGTCTCAAAAAGACAAAAATAAAATAAAATAAAATAAAATAAAGGTGAAAAGGAAGTGGACCTTTGGGAGCAAGGTCACCAGTAGTTTGCTTCTGCCTTTTCCTCTTATGTTGCCAGTGCTTGCACTAAGTGCCTCCCTCTGCAAGGACCTGGGGGGTGGGGGGAGCAGTACCTATCCTCAGGAAACACAAAATCTAGACAGACAACACTGAAGTACACCCCAAGGCTCACCTTGGCCAGGCTCATAAATGCCTCGTATAAACAAGTCAATGGTGTGTTATCCTTCCATTGCATCAAAGGTGTGTGCATTTGCATTTTAGAGATGGCAGGTGTAGCTAAAAACTCAAAACAGCCTTTCAATTCTGCAGTACAGGACAGCCCTGAGTGCCTTTTCCAGACCTCTGCTGATCTCCCAGGTGGTGTACTCTTTCAATACAAAGGAAAATTATACATCAGCGTATGAACATGCTGGTGCCCGCCCTCCTGATAGCAAGTCGGGTGGGGTCCCTAAAGCCATGAAATTATGTTTGCCTCCAGCAGAACCATGAGACAGTCTTTTCCACAAACAGAAACTATCCTTGTCGTTCTCTGGTGTTCTGACAGGACTAATAGTTTCTCCATAGCAAAATCTCTCCAATTCTTTTTAATGAATTTTTTGTTGCAGTTTCAAACAACAGTAGCTGTGAAGTTAACAAGGCCCTTTTAAAGGAAAAAAATACTTGCTGGTGGTTTTAGGTGGCTTTTAGAATCAGCGCACAGTGGAGAAATGGCATCATAACTCTGGCAGTGCCTGGACTGGTGATGGGTCTGTGCTTTGCTCGCTCTGTTCCCCTGCCTGGACACATCTGTCCCTCCTGCCTTCCTTTGCTCTGCTTGGTGGCCTTCCGCTTACCTCCAGCATGCAGCTTAGCTTCACCTTTCTGGGGCAACCATCACTGAATCCCTGTGGAACCCAGAATGCGCTCTATTTATTCCCATTTAGCCCACCCAAGTCTTTTGCTGCCTGAATTAGTCACATTTCTGTTGCCATGATAAACTACCTGACATACGGAAGGAAAAAAGGGCAGGGTACCTCAGTTCATGGGATCCATTGCTTTGGACCTGTCGCAAAGTAGAAACATCATGACACAAGGGTGGGGCACAGAAAGGCTGTTTTTCTTGGCAGCCAGGAAGAAGAAAGAAGCTAGAAAGGAAGGGTCCAGAGACTAGACATATAGTCCTTAACGTCACAAACCTATGACCTGCAACTGCACCCTCTACTAAATTTCTATTAACTTTCTTCAAGAAATGCCATCAAACTACCATCTCATCAGTGGATGAATCAACTGAGGAATTTAGAGTCCTCATGATGTAAATACCTTCTGAAAGCCCTGCCCCTGAACGCATGAGACCTTTGGGATGTTTCAGATCTGAACCACAATGCTGCCCTGTGATGCTTAACACACTCCAGGGTGAATGTCACCTCCTTCACTAGTTCACAAGTTTCTCAATCTCTATGTCCCTCAAACCTACCATTTTACCTAATACAGAAAATGTGCTCTGTTTGTTAAGTCAGCCCTACAGGAGGAATGATTTTAGATCTGCCTTAACAAGAGCTCATGGTTCAAGGAATACACTGGTCAGAAATTCAGAGCCTATCAGACCTGAGAGTGTTCAACTTTCAGGATGGCCTTCAAAGACTTTGCCTCACTGGACTCACAGCTTTCCCACAGTGAGTCAGATTGGACACCTAGGATAGGATCAATAGAATACAATGGAAGTGACCAGGCATGACTTCTGAGGTTAGGTCCCTCTTGCTCTTTTAGGGATCCCCCACTCAAGCTGCCTTATGAAGAGGTACACAGAAGTGAAAACTATAGCCTCCTGATGACAGCCAGCACACAGTTGCCTACCCTTTGGGGTGGGGGCATTGCTGAGCCTTCTAATCACACAACCCCACCCATTGGTTACTTGACTATACCTCATGAAAGGTGCTCAGACTGAGCCCCTCAGCTAAAATGCCCTGAGAATCTGTGAGATAACCAAGCTGATTGTTGTTTTAAGCCACTAGACTTTTATGCAGTTATCTGGCAAAAGATCATGTCTGAAAGACTTGGCTGGGTCGTAGTGCTTGGCTGAGTGGCAGAACCATAGCAGAACTCATCAGTGTCCTAAGACTTGGAACAAACAGAAGGAAAAAAAATCCAAGCAAAATTCAGGCAGATACCAAGGCCTGGTCTCTTGGGGCCTGAGACAGAGGAGCAGGCCACATGACCACTCTTTGGGTGCATGTGATCTGAAGCATAAGGCCTGTGCCCTCTGTCCCTGAACCTTTGGTCCCAGTAGGTAAGCAAATAGCCAGACCTGGAGTGTCTCAGTCTTATTCACTCTTCTGACAGGAGAGGAACAGACTTTGAAAGGAGTACAGGGTGGTGCCCAGTCCCTCTGTCCCTCAGCTACACTGTCTTGCAGATGAATTTAATGGCGCTTCGTTGGACTTTCTCCTTCTTCACTCTCCCTTCCCTCTTTCTGTTTTTCGCCTTCTCTTCCTTCATCTACCTGAATGTTTCTGATCCTCCAAATCCTCAATGGCGGGGCCCAGCGGGATGGCTAAGTGGTCTAAAGCGCCTGCTTGGGAAGGCTTGGGCAGCTTCAGGGACCATGGTTCGATCCCTGGCACCATGTGCTGCACCAGCCCTGCCCTCGGGGTGGGCTGAGCTGGCCATAAAAATGAGTGACTAAACAAACAAAGGTTCTGAAACAAGAAAAAAAGAATAAATAAATTATTTAAAAAAAAACCCTCAATGGCTAGCAACCAAGGAATGTTTCGCTCAGCACATAGGTGGGGACCATGTGCTGGGTGGGAAGGCTCAAAGGATCTTTCTGAGTGGTGGACCCTTGACATTTGTCTGCAAGCTCCACGGAGTTACTGGGAGAAACTCCCTCCTGACCTTGCTGTGTATTTACTCTAGAAGTGAGCTTTGCTGGAAATTGTTCAACAGTGACATTTCAGGATCTCTTAAGGCCTGGCTCAGAGGGCCTTGGTGTGAAAAGCCCCATGATGAGTCAGTGGCTGCAGTGACAAAGCCCTGACAATTAACACAGCAAGCTGCAAATTCATCAGCACATCCCACATGACAGCCTTTGCTTGCTAACCCACACCCTTCTTCCTTTAGTCAAAGGTTCAAGAACCACATCAGGGACACAGAGGCGGGTAAGAGCCTGCAGTGATCCTACATTATTACCAATTTGAATTTCCTTTCCCCCACAAATAACACCTTGTTCCCATTCATTAACTTGCATCCATAAATATAATTAAGCTTCTGTCAATTCCTACATGACAAGAAATTTGATGCAGAGAGCCATTTTCACTGAATTTTGACATCAAGGCTGGATTGGCCTGACCCAGATTCAGGGTAGGTATTATTGAAATTTGCTTGGAGGAGCCTGTAGAATGTTCAACCAACATCTCAGTGAGAGTGACAGTGACCTTCTTCAGCAAACCACATCTCACAAAGGACTTTGACAGGGCCACTTGGAGCCTATTTGTCAAAATGCTAAGGATAGAGAATCAAATGGGAGCTTCAAATATTAGCTTCAAAGAGGAAGGCACAGTGCCACATGTTCTTCTCAGAGTGGTTACAATGACAGGCCGCTGGCTTTAACCCACCACAGGATCAGGAGCTGTGCAGATGAACTGGTTAACTTTGTTTCATGATTCTCCTAGCAGAGGCCCCAGAGCCAGCATATTCTAAATACAAATCATAAATCTGACATTATGAATAAATTTTCACCAATCTCTATTTCTTTTCTTGGGCCCTCTACACATGATTTGCTCTTTAAAAGTGTTTCATTACTGGGTGTGGTGGCACACGTCTGGAATCCCACAGGCTACAACAGAACTATTAGCCCAGCACAGGCAATTTAGCAGCTTAATGAGACCCTGTGTCAAAATAAGAAGGGCCAGGAATGTTGTTCAGTGTGAAGGTCCTTGGACTCAATTGCTACTACCACATACACATACACTGTAACACACACACACACACACACACACACACACGCACACGTTTCACTGGTAAAATGTATCAAATCTACTGAAATGGTGAACAGCATAACTAGAACTAAATGAATTTATTTGACTTTAAGGAAAGTTTCCCAGTTGTATGGCTAAAACAGTGAGAGAAGTACTTGTGTCAAGGCCCCCCTTTTCCTGCACACTGACCCTGTTAGTGGCCCCAGAGGAAGCAAACCTCAGCAGCTCCCGAGCTGACCAGTTCCCCACACTGTTAGACCAGGGATGCTCTGTCCTTAGAAATGCTATTTTGGGAGCCCGGCAGGATGGCTCAGTGGTCTAAAGTGCCTGCTTAGGAAAGCTTAGGCAGCTGCAGGAACTGAGGTTCGATCCCCAGCACCACATGCTGCACCAGCCCTGCCCTCAGGGCAGGCTGTGCTGCCATAAAAATAAATAAACAAACAAAAGTTCTGAAATAAGAAAAAAAAAAAAAAAAAAAAAAAAAAGAAATGCTAATTTGCCCAGCTGAGTGCAGGCCCTTCAGGAAACACCAGCCCCCGCCACTGACTGTGAATCCTGTCTCAAGGGAGGGGTCATTGTTTCTTCATTTGTCAGCCCTTCAGAGTCCTCCAGGACAACGTGAGCTTCACTGAGGTCCCTGGCTCATAGTGTAGAGTGTGCCTGTCTCACAGCCTGAGTGGCTCTGTAATGTTTCATAGGTGCTGTGTGGTAGTCTCCAGGGGAACCCTAAGATCAGTGAAACACCTTGCTGCCTCGCTCTAAGCCTGAGCTGGACTTCCACGACCCTGGCCTCAGACCTTTCCTGGCTCCTGCTCTACTTTCTTCCACAACCTCCAGGTTCTGTGCTTCTGCATATGCAGGAAGGGCCCTGGCAAAACACAAGGTGTTGGAAAACTCACTGGCCATCCTGTGCCTGCCCATGTGCTTTCTGCCTAAAGAGACTTCTCAGGTATAAGGGGACTTTTGTATGGTGCTCAGTCCTATCCTGGCTTCAGTGCCTCTGCAACCTTACCATATAACCTGTGTACTCTTAAGATTTCTGGATTTCTTCCTTAGGTTTTGCCTAGGTTTAAATTGATCTTGGGCCAGGGAGATAGCTTGGTGGTCTTAAGTGCCTGCCTGGCAAGCACAAGGACCGGGCTCGATTCCCAGTACCGCATGCTCTGCCAGCCCTGGCCACTGAAACTGGGCATGGGGAGACTGAGACAGGAGGATCACTATGAGTCCAAACTGCATAGCAAGACCCTGTACCAAATAAATAAGGTTAAGAAAAATAAAATAGATTTAAACTAATTAAAGAGCAATAGAGCCAGGCATGGTGGCATACGCCTATAATCCCAGCACTTGGGAGGCTGAAGCAGGAGGATCAGTGTGAGTTTGAGACCAGCCTGGGCTACAATAAGTGAGCTCAAGGCAAGTGTGAACTGCATAGTGAGACCCTGTCTCAAAAAGGAAAAAAAAAAAAAAAAAGGCAATAAATATCTTGCACCAATCCCTGCAGTCTCCCTGCTTTTCTGCCTCTTCCTGGGTAGGGTGAAATGTATAGTTCATGGGCAAAGAGTGGCCACTGGTCCCACTCTGATGACTAAAAACAGAAGTTTTTGAGGCCTGTCATGATTTCTGGAATGCTTTGGTAAATTAAATCAGAAGATTTGAAATGACATCCTCAAAAAGTCCCTTCTCTGCCTAGGGCCAGACAGGGGCCAGTTGATGCTATGTCCCCTCTGGAAGTCCAATTTACCAGTAAGTATTGCAGGAGCAAAGGTAGGAGGCTGTCTGTAAAACGAGGATTAGAGAGGGGGACTCCATGTCTTTTCCCACCCCCACCCAGTTTACTTGATACCACATGGTCGATCTGACAAGGTTAGTTCCAGGCTTTTGTGTTCAATGAATGAAGAACTGAAAGTGTACATCACATGAGATAAGAAAAGTAGCTGTATTTGTTGTAGACAACAAGAAAATGTGCTCAGGGCAGATTGGAACAGGAAAGTGCTTTTAGGGTGACGGGAAGATAAAAAGCATAGCACATAAATATACCAGGTGTTTGGATTTTTAAAAAGTGTGCAGCCCGGCACACATGTCTCTCATTGGCTTTCTGGATATGATTGGCAGGAATGATTGACAGGGTTCTGAGTTGCCTTGAGGGACTTTCAACATACACGTCTCTCCCAGCATTCACTCTGATGAAATTACATACATGAGAAGCGGTCCGTACACAAACTCGAAAGTTCAAGGAAGAGGTTGCTGAAGCTCAAGCCACTTTATTTTACTATCTGCTTCTTTCAGAACAAGGAAAGGAAAATTAGGGGCCAACCAAATAGCTCAGTGGATTAAAGCACCTTCAAGCAGGTGTAAGGGCCAGGAGTTTGATCCCCAGGCCTACAGTGCTGGCCCCACCCCTGGGGAATACTGAGACAACAGTTGAGGCTGGGCATGGTGACACATGCTTGTAATCCCGGCTCTTGGGAGGCTGTAAACAGGTGAATCACTACAAGTCTGATCTAGCAGTGAGACCCTGAACAGCCTGTAGACCCCTCCCTAAAATAAAAAAAAAAAAAAAGAAAAAAGAAAGGAAAATTTACCCTGGCAGTTGCCAAGTGTGTGAGGGGGTGGCCTTCCGGCCCAGCTGTGTAGCACACTCACACTTCGCACCCATCGTGCTCTTCTCTCTTGAAAGACCCTGCTCCAGCCCACCTCTCTTGAGTGACACTAGAAATCTGAATTACATTCATATTTCCAAAAGTTTCCTAACTTAAAGACCACTACCACAGTTTTGTACTTTAAGGTATATAACTCTACTTGATCTTTTAAACCTACACTTCTTATCTTTGGTAATATATTTTAAATGAGCACTCTGTTACTGTTATAAGTGGAAAACCAACTTCCCTTGCTAAAAATAGGTCTATAGTAACGGTCACAATAGCTGTGCAACAAACAGAGTAATGTTAATAAGCTCTGTCTAAAAAAAAAAAAAAAAAAAAAAAAAGCTCTGTCTAGGTATTTTTGCCACAGTAGGGATCTGCTCTCCTATTTCTTTTGGCTTATATAAATCCTAAAATCGCACACCTGTAATCCCAGCAATTGGGAGGCTGAAGCAAGAGGATCAGTCCAAGTTCGAGACCAGCCTGGGCTTCAAAAGTGAACTTAAGGCCAGCTTGAACTGCATAACGAGACCCTATCTCAAAAAGACAAAAAAAAAAAAAATCCTAAAATCACTCTGGATGTCATCAAGGGTATATGCCCCAAGATGTAGCAAACTCCAGACTTGAAGCTATCCAGGGTCTTTTTCAGGGCCACTATTTTAATTATTTTTCTGTTGCTTTTTCTCTCTTCCTCAGCTGTTCAATATACTTTCCTGCAACAACTACATCACACACACACACACACACACACACACACTCCTCTGATTTGAAAGCACACATTTCAAAACAAGCCCCACCATTGCCAGCCCACAGAACAAGAGGCAAGCATTATGTTCTAGGATGAAAGACTCTGCCTCCAAAATCCCCTCCCCCTGGCCTGGACAGACATCATGGTGGTTCCCGACAGGAAATCCCCTCTGCATCATGGAAAACTGGAGAAGGAAACAGTGCAACACCAACAGGGGTGCTTGGCTCCGCCCCAAACTGCAAAACTGGAAAAAGGCCTGGATCCTGAAGCCCCAGAGGGCAAGTGCTGTGTGCACTGCAGAGCCCTCGTGCCTGGGAGGAGATGCGGGCCCACCGTGGTTGCCTTCTTCCTTCTCACTTGCATCCTGTCTACCAGGTTCAGTGTGGCTTTGGCTCACAGCAACCAACGAAGTCTGCAGAGAAAGACATTAACAGTCTCCATTTTCTCTCTTTCTTTTTTTTTTTTTTTTTAATTCTCAGCTTTTTTTTTTTTTTTTTTTTTTTTTTTTTTTTTTTTTTTTTTTTTTTTTTTTTTTTTTTTTTTTTTTTTTTTTTTTTTTTTTTTTTTTTTTTTTTTTTTTTTTTTTTCTTGTTTGAGAACTTTTGTTTGTTTGTTTATTTATTTATTTTTATGGCCGGCTCAGCCTGCCCTGAGGGCAGGGCTGGCACAGCATGTGGTACCAGGGATTGAACTGCAGTCCCTGCAGCCCCCTAAGCTTTCCTAAGTAGGTGCTTTAGACCACTGAGCCATCCTGCTGGGCCCCAACAGTCCATTTTCAAGCAAATAAAACATGATCAAGGGCCCCTGCCCAAGAGCAGAGGCAGGATTCTTCAATTTGAACCAAAAAAACCTTAATTATTCTATTCTCATATCCTGTCACTTCTTTCCCTTAAAAGATGGTGCCAAGGGGCCCGGCAGGATGGTTCAGTGGTCTAAAGCGCCTGCTTAGGAAAGCTTGGGTGGCTGTAGGGACTGTGGTTAGATCCACGGCACCACATGCTGTGCCAGCCCTGCCCTCAGGGCAGGCTGAGCCGGCCATAAAAGTAAAATAAACAAACAAAAGTTCTGAAACAAACAAACAAACAGAAAAGATGGTGCCAAGATCAAGCCGCCCCAAACCCCTGATTGTGCCCCTACTCCTATCTCAACCTCCCCACTCCTCCAATTAGTGTGTGTGAGACTTCGTGAAATGTATGCAGTCTTTTTCTGAAGTCATATAGCTCAGCCTTCCAAAAGCCACTCATGAAACTGACTGAGTGAACAAAGAAAAACAGTGGGAGAAGAGAGCCTGAGTGCATTAAGATCCTAGCCCCACAGACCACTCTGTGCTGCATGTGGTCACCCCAAGGTTTTTCCCCTGATGTTGAGATAGGGCACCCCTCCCTTGCGTCACCTGTCCTGAAGGGCTATGACTGCAGCCCTTTCTTTCTCTAATGGTCCAGTTTAGTGCTGAGCACTTCCTTGAGCTGTACAAAGCACAGAAGCCTACTCAGGCCTCTGCATTGGCTCTAGAGCTCCAAGATTCAAGAGACCAGGTGGAAATCGGGAGGATTCGCCTCAAGACTCATCGTATCTAACTTAAAATCAGTAAGTGGAGCTAGATTCAAGCAGTACTGTAAGTCAAAACTTGCTTACGGGGCCTCATTTTTAGTCACCTCTGGGACATAGGACCTTTCTATCCTCAAAAGTGGCATTTGCATACCTGGTCCAGCTGCTCTTAACTCTTTCTCTATCAAGGTCCCCCTTTATTTCCTGAGAGTTGTTTGCCAAATAAACCACCACGAGGTGTAATGTTTTATGTGAATTATTTAAACGGTACTAATCAAAGGCCTGGAAGGGGCCAGTGTGAAGCCCCTGGGCAGCAGCAGGGAGCACCTTACTTGTTCACTCTGTGCTGAGAATGCCTGCACATCTGCTGCTAGACATTCAATGGTAAGGACATAGCAATCAATCTGTTATCCTCTTGTGTGGTTCTCCTGTGACTACAGTCAACGCCACAAAACTGTGAGGCTTCAAAGAGCAGATACCATTCTCTCACGGTCTGAGTGGCTAGAAATCCGACATCCACCCAAAGCCCTTATTCAACATCTAGTTGTCGCTAGAAACCCTTGGTGTTCCTCAGCTGACACAGCATCACTCCAATCTCCGCCTCCATCTTCACATAGTCGTTTCCCTCTGTCTCTGAGCCTGTTTTTCATTCTCTTTCCCTCTGAAGACAATAGTCATTGGATTGAGGGGACTCCGTACCTGCAGGATGACCTCATCTCAAAATCCTTAGTTTAATCATACCTACAAAGCGCCTATTCATGAAAGGGCCACAAACACAGACATAGGGAGTTAGGATTTAGGCCTATTGTTTTGGTGAACACCTACTCAGTACACCAGTAAACCCTGAGTTTCACACAGAGACTGTGACTGTGTTACTCCCATTAAATCCGCAATGAAGAGTAAATTAACTCAAAAGCAAATAAGTTTGACCTTTGTGTCCTGTTTGTGCCAGAGAAGTTTCTGCTATGGTTTGCCTCCCAAAGTTCATGTGCTGGCAGCTTGTGTGTAGTATAATAGTATTGAGATGTGATGGGCCATCAAGAGACAGGGGGTCCTGGGAGGTGGTGGAGAGATGAGAATACCTTCTTCAAAAGGGTTTCATGTGTATCCCAAGGGTGCAGGTTAGGTCTCTTGGGACTGCTGAAAGGGTAAGTCACTATAAGGCTCCTTTGTTAGGCACTGATCAGTCTTCTCACACATATGACCATATTGTGCCATCTGCCATGTTGACGGCATGAAGACCTCAGTATATGTGACACCTAGCTTGGACATTGCAACCTCCAAATCTATGAGCTAAAGTAAATTTTTCCTTAAAAAAAAAAAAAAAAAAAAAAGGATACTGTCAGGCATTTTGTTATAGCAACACAAAATAGGCTAAGATACTTTCTAAAATATGGTGAATGACTATTTTTCTGCAAGCTAACTGTTAGGATCATAAGAATAACAAAGTTGTTTTTGTTTGTCTGTTTGCTTGCTTTTGCCTTTGTTTTCCTTTTAAGACAGGGTTTCCCTACATAGTGCAGGTTGTCCTTGAACTTACTACATAGTTCAGACTGGCCCTGAGCCTGCTGCCACAGCCTCCCAGGTACTTGAATTATAGCCGGGCGTGGTGGCTCACGCCTGTAATCCCAGCACTTGGGAGGCTGAGGCAGGAGGATTGGTGCGAGTTCGAGACCAGCCTGGGCTACAAAAGTGAGCGCAGGATCAGCCTCAACTGCATAGCGAGACCCTGTCTCAAAAAGAAAAAAAAAAAAA
>PVJA010049684.1:0-13625 GCA_004027025.1 Myocastor coypus
TTCAGAACCTTTGTTTGTTTATTCACTCATTTTTATGGCCGGCTCAGCCCACCCCAAGGTCAGGGCTGGCGCAGCATGTGGTGCCGGGGATCGAACCGCAGTCCCTGAAGCCGCCCAAGCTTCCCCAAGCAGGCGCTTTAGACCACTGAGCCATCCCGCCGGGCCCCGTTCATTTCTATTTTACAAATCTCAGTGCCAAGAACGGAGTCCCTCAGCTTTCCTCAGACCAGGCAGGTTTATGTACCAAGAGTATTTCAAATGAGAAATGCAATGTAGTCACAAGAAAACAAGACTACACAAAAAACCTCTGTGTTGGTACAGTGATTTCTGTCAGAATAGGGGTGACAGTTGCTGAGGTCTGTGCGTAGGCACCATGAGTAGTTTATCTATTTTCAACGAACTAATATGGCTTAACGCGCCAGAATTTGGGTGTCTGCTTCTCTCTGTAAACTTGTGCAAGTTACTTCACCTCTGAGTCTACTCTCACAAAACAATGAAGCGTTCTGTTCTTTTGTGTTTTTATTTCCTCAGACAGGGTCTCACTATATAGTTCAGGCTGGCAGTGATCCTCTTGCCTCAGCTTCCCAAGTATCAGAATTATAGATGTGCACCACTAGGATTTATTCAATGCCAGTTCTTTCAGGCACAGTCTCCAGTCCTTTTTGTTCTTGTTTTGCAGACCAGCAAGTAGCTTTAAAATAATTAAATTATTTGTCTTGTGGCACACAACTACCCTGGAAAAGGCAGAATTCAGAGCATGTGTGATTTTGTTTTTGCCACTGAACAACTATGCAACTCTTCTTTGAATTATGATTTTGATTTAATCCCAGCTTTTTTGCAAACTAAAGTACCTAATCATTTGTACTTTTGCATATCAGCTCTCACTTGTCTGTTTCTACTTAGGACCTTAAAGAAATATTCTGATTTTCAAGGCACTTTTCTTACTTCCAATTTTTATTCATTTTTCAAGGCACTGTCTTTTATTCTTCTTGCGTAGCAACCAAGGCATTTCACTTTCTCATTTTCTACTATGATTCAAATATGTCTGAACACTTTAGAACTCACTTTTTGGAGATAGGTCTCATTATGTTGTCCAGGGTCGCCTTGAAATGCTGAGGTTAAGTGATCTCTTACCTGAGCTTTTGGAGTAGCTGGGAGCACAGGTATGCACCACTGCACCAGGCTCTGAACTCTTTTTGTTTTGTTTTGTTTTGTTTTTTAACTGTGCTTGAGATCAAAGCCAGAATCTCACATATGGTAGGCAAGCACTCTACCACTAATTGTGCCCACAGCCTTGAACTTTTTTTGCAATCTCAACTTCCAGGCATATCTTTTAAATTAATACATATTAGTTATACAAAATAATGGGTTTCACACTGACATGTCCATGCATGCATAATAACATGGTTTAATAATTTTTTAATGCAGTGGTTTCTGTATAAGCTCAATTACCAGTATTGAAGTCTTCTGAACTAATTTATTGTTCATTGCTCTGATAAAACACTTGAGTGGGACCTTAAAAGATAGCTAATAAGTTGAACATTGTGGCTCACACCTATAGTTCCAATACTCAGCAGGGTGAAGTAGGAAGATTGAAAGTTCAGGCTTGACCATGTGGTTTAGTGACTGAGTGAGACCCTCTGTTAAAATGAAAAAAGAAAGGCCTAGGGATGTTGCTTAGTGGAAAGGCTCTGAGTTAAATCTTTGGTTCCTAGAAAATGACAGCAACAAAAAGCTTTCATTTCTTATTTTTTTTCAACGTTTTAGTTTATATTCTTCTAGACTGCTCTACTCATTTATTTTTTTATTCTTTTTTTTGTCTTCTTGAGACAGGGTCTTGCTGTGCAGTTCAGGCTGGCCTTGAGCTCACTTTTGTAGCCCAGGCTGGTCTCGAACTCACACCTACCCTCCTGTCTCAGCCTCCCAAGTGCTGGGATTACAGGCATGAGCCACCACTCCCAGCTTTGCGCTACTCATTTAATAATGGTTTTCAAATCGTGGCTTGGCGTGGGGCAACATCAGGAAAGCCAGGCAAGTGTTTGTACTGAGCTTTTGTCTTGTGGTAGCTCGGGTTAATTGCCCAGGTGCACACGCTTTCCTCATTTTCCTTCAGCCCATCCTCCTATGGAAGGTCAGACCCACTGCACTGTGGTTAACACCTCCTCCTGGGGATCCTAGCCTTTAATAGACCAGGGCTGTCCAACTGCACAAGAAGAGCTCAGATATTCCATCAGGCTATGTATGGTTTTAAGAACTCTTTCCACTTTCCTGGGTTGAATGTAGATGCCTCGTCTCTGACTATCTTATATCTACTATCCTCTTAGTCTTTGAAGCACGTAGTAAGTAGCATCACCATTAGATAGGAGCTGATTAGAAATGCAAAGTATTTTTTGTTTTTCAGACAGGGTTTTGCTATGCAGTTAGACTGGCCTTAAACTCAATTTGTAGCCCAGACTGACTTCTAACTCACAACAATCCTATCTTAGCCTCCCAAGGCCTAGGATTATAGGCCTACACCACACCTGGCTAGAAATACACATTCTTGGGCCACATACCTGATTCACTCTATCAGAATCTAAAGTTTATGCCATGCCTTAGGTGATTTTCATGTACGTTACATTTTGTGACACATTGGACCCAATGATGTTTAGTCCTTTCACTTCCAAAAATGCAGATTTCCTTAACTGTTTTTGAATACTAAAGCTTCAAGACTTTTACATCAAAAGTTTACCTTTCACCCAGCACTCGGGAGGCTGAGGCAAGAGGGTTGGTGTGAGTTTGAGACCAGCCTGGGCTACAAAAGTGAGTTCAAGGCCAGCCTCAACTGCATAGCAAGACCCTGTCTCAAAAAGACAAAAAAAAAAAGTTTACCTTTCATCAGGCCATTCAATTTCAAGGGACACATTGGGGTTTGTAGGTGAGCAGAAGCGTCTGTGTCTTCCTTGGGATCCCAGAGTGTACTATTCAAATATTAAACATCATTATGATTAAATTCAGCAGCCAGGGAAAGAATAACTGTGGTCTTAAGGAGGGAGTCTAATTTCTTCTTACTAAAGTCAAACAATTCCGTCTCAAAAGAAGGAAACCATGTTTTCTGGGCAATGTGCACCCTACAATCCAGGAACAAGTTCCTCAGCTGGGCATGGTGGCATACACCTATAATCTAAGTGCTCATGAGGCTAAAGCAGAAGGATTGTCATAAGTTTGAGGTCATTCTGAGCTAGTATATCAGTAAAGATCATCCTGAACTAAAAAATGAGACCTTGTCTCAAAAAAACAGAAAAGAGAAAATATAGGACTTAATTCCATAAACATAACAGTGAATGACAAAGGTATACTTTAGTCCTTCGTCATAGCCAATTAAGAAATAGGGACAGAAGTGAGAAAGAACATAAAACAAGGGGATAGAGAAAAAGAGCCTCAAAGAAAAAGAAACGTACATACACATAGGAGACATAGGAATTGCTTTTGACTTTGCCATAATGCCCTCATGTAGGATATGAATGCTAAGACAGTTACTCATAACTTCATAAAATATTTATCCCACACTCCCTGTCTGTGTCAGATGCTGAGGATAACAAAGTAAGAAAGATAGGAAAAAAGGAAAAAGAAAAAAAAATAGGGCTCCTGTCCTTAAGACATATCTAGTAGGGAGACCAACAACCATTTGTGTTAATTTTCTACTTTGGCTAAATCACCATTAATTTAGTAACTTAAAATAGTGCTCATTTATTTATTTATAGTTCTGTAGAATATACATAGGTCTTACTAAACTAAGATCAAAGTCTTAGCAGAGCTGTGGTCCTTTTTGGAGCCAGTTGGTATAGATTCTTCTCCTTGCCCTTTCACCTTCTAGAGACTACTCACACTCCTTGTCCATCTTTCATTTTCAAAGCCAACAATGCAGTGTTTCATCTGATTCTGTCCTTGCTAGTCATATGTTTCTGCCTCCTTTTCTGCTTTTTTTATTCAGAACTGGGGATCAAACTCAGGACCTTGCACTTGCAAACCATTTCCACTTTTAAGAACCTTTGGAACTACATTGGACCCACTTAGATAACTGAAAATCTCCAGCTTAAAATCAGTTAATTAAAAACGTTAATTTCTTCTAAAACCTTGATTCACTTTCACTATTTAAGGTAACATAGTCACAGAACTGTGGATTAGGTCAAAACTTGGACATCTCTGGGGACAATTTTCTGTGTACTATACCATTTAGTCACAAAATGTATCTGTTCCCAGCACTAAGACCAAATTCCTGATAGTTGCAATTTATTTATTTATTTATTACGATTTATTTTATTTTATTTTAGATGTATTTGGTGCACAGTCTACAGGTTCTCACTACACAGATCAGACTCACAGCGATCCTCCTGTTTTCAGCCTCCCAAGCCCTGGGATTACAGGTGTGAGCTACCACTCCCAGTCTCAATTGCAGTCTTAGCGCACTTCAGGAGTAGGGCCGGCCTGGCATGCCACTGTGCTCTGTCTAAGCAGGCACTTTAATATGCTGAGCTATCTGGCTGGCCCCACTATTTATTTATTTATTTATTTATTTAGTTAGTTTGTTTGTTTATCTTTTTCTGTACTTACTGCAAGGTCTAAAGGGTCCCACTATGTAGATCGGACTTGTAGTAATCCTCTTGTTTTCAGCCTCCCAAGCACTGAGATTACAGGCACGCACCAGTCTCAGTCACTCTTAGTGCGCCCTGTGGGCAGGGCCAGCACAGCACACCTTGGGTCGAACCCTTGTCCCCATAATTTAAAGGAAGAGAGATTCAATTTGGCTTACAGTTTCAAGTGCCTCAGTCCATGATTTGCAGGCTTCTACGCAAGAAGGTTCCAACAGAAGGGTATATGAAGCCACGATGTTTCCTTCATGGTATCTGAGAAGCAGTGCAGGGGAAGTGCCAGGGACAAAGGTGTCGAAGTCAAGGCATAGACTCTTAAGTCATGCTTTCATAACCTGCAATGTGTGGCCTCAATATCCTCTGGTCTGAAGGGTATTCTATCAATTCCTCAGCAATGGATCCTGAGGTCAGTCAGTTGAAGTTCTACCCTAACTACCACACAAAGTATGCATTACAGCAACTGTTAGTTAGGGCTGTGATTTTTTGTGCACAGCACAGAGAATAACATTTCTGAGAACTATCTTGAATTTTGCTCTTAGTGTCTGCATGTGTTTGCCTCTACTGTTCCCTTTGCCTGAGACCAGACCTTCCCTGTGAATTTTGAGATGCTCATGTTTATATATACTAATTAGGTCTTTTCTTATGGTACTGGGGATAGAACCTAAGCATGTATATTGACACGCACCCTGATACATCCCCAGTCCTAAGGTTCTTTTGCTTTTTATTTTTAGATCTTCTTGACTGATTAATTGATTTTTTTTCAGTATCAGGGATTGAACTCAGGGACTTGTGCTTGTCACACAGGTGCCTATGCCATTGAGCTACATTCCTAGCCCTGACTGTTTTTCTGTGCAATGGTGAGGATTGAAGTGCTGGGGCTTCTGCACTGAGCTGTATCCCTAACTTTTTGGTTTTTTATTTTGAAATGGGGTCTTACTAAATTGCTCAATTTTCCAGACTTGGCTCAAACTTGCAGTCCTTCTGCATCACCCTCTCAGACTGCTGAAATTTTAGGTGTGCACCACGATACCCAGGTTTTCATTTGTTTTGTGAATAAAGACCTTGCTGCATATTCTTGGCTGGGCTAAAATTCAAGAGGGTGAGACTGGAGGATATTGAAACTAGCGTAGGCCTCAAAGGGCATTTTAAGACAGCCTGAGGCATATTAGGGAGAACCAGTCTCAAAAATCAAAAGTAGGCTGGGAAGATAACACAGTGGTCTAAGTGCCTGCCTGGCAAGGGCAAGGACCTGGGTTTGATTCTCATCACCACATGCCATGCCAGCCCCATGATGAACCAGCCCCTGAAACTGGGTGGCATACACCTGTAATCCCAGTACTGGGGAGCCTGAGACAAGTGGATCACTTTGAGTCCGAGCAATGTAATGAGATCCTGTACCAAATCAATCAACCAGAAATATTTTTAAAAAATTAAAAAATATAACTAAATAACTAACTAAACAGGTTTATTTTGGTTCCTAGTCACAAAGGTTTCAGTCCATGTTTTCACGGTGTTGCTCTTGTGGGCTTGTCATACCACAATACTTCAATGCAGAAGTGTGTGATAGAGAAGCCAAAGAAAAAGAAGTGAGGTCTGGATCCTTACATCCCCTTCAAGAGTATGTGCCCAGTGTCCTGATTTGCTTCTGCTGGGCCTCACCTCCTATTGTTGCTGCCACTTCTAGTAGCATCATACACTGAGGACTAAGATTTCAACACATGGGCTTTTGGTGAATATTCAAGATCAAAACAATAGCATGTATTACTTTTCAAAACCTTTCTTTTTTCATTTGTGTATTGGGTACAAGGTCTCACTATGCAACTCAGACTCGCAGTGATCCTCCTATTTTTAAACTTTCTAGCTCTGGGATTACAAGCACATGTCACTACGTCCAGGCTTGGTGGCTGACTCAGCATGCCTGGAGGACAGGCCAGAGCAGCATGCAGTACAGAGGATTGAATCTGGTTTCTGCGCTTGCCAAAGCAGGGGCTTTAATCCACTGAGCTATCTCTCTGGCCTGAAATCTTTCTTTAATTGGTAAGAAAAAATTATTATTTTGCATTCTATTAATTACTTTTGAGGTTGAGATATGTTGCTTATTTTGTTATTGCAAAATGTATATCTTCCTTTGTGAATTCTTTATGTCCTTTGTCCATACTCATTATATTTAGTGCTTTGTTTTATAGACTTGTATAAGTCCTATATTCAACATGTTAAGGAAAATAACATTTTTATTTTTGGTAGCAAATATTTAATGAGGTTTCTCTTACCTTTTTTTAAAAAGAATTTTATTTATTTATATATTTTTATTTGTTTCAGAACTTTTGTTTGTTTGTTTATTTATTTTTATGGCTGGCTCAGCCTGCCCTGAGGGGAGAGCTGGCGCAGTATGTGGTGCTGGGGATCGAACCGCGGTCACTGAAGCCGCCTAAGCTTTCCTAAGCAGGCACTTTAGACCACTGAGCCATCCTGCCGGGCCCCTCTCTTACCTTTTAACTTAATTTTATTTTGTGTATTACCTATTGTGGTGGGATAACGAATGATCCACTTGTAATGCCCAGATAAACTGAAGCAGTTGTTCTACGTGTAAAGGGTCTGACTGAGCATCATTGCCAACAGCATGAAAAAGGAGAGGGGAAGATGGTGCAGTGCTGAGTCTCCTGGAGAAACTTGCTGTACTTGTTTTGCTGATATGAACTCAGCTGTTGTCATCATTGGAAGAACTTGGGTCCTCACTATCCCCAAGGATGGCTGTGGGTCTTTTGTAGGGAGCTTTGGTCCTTACCTTGAGTATCACTTCCTGGAACCAGTGCTGATCCCTCAGTCTGCTGGCACAGATCCTTCATCCTGCTGGCACAGACATTTTAGCTTCTACCACTGATCTTAGGGCCTTCCTAGTGTAGATCCTTGACACAGACTTGTATGAGACATTGTTGTGGGCTCAAGGCTCCAGTTGGACTTGTGGAGAAACTCGTCACAGGCTTTAGGTCTTTAGCTGTCGTGTAGGACATTTCTGTGGGACTTGGGCCCTTAGTTGGATTCTTTTGGTCTCCAGTGTCTGGACAGATATCCTGCACTCTTTGGGAGAATATTATAAAATAATCCTATAAATATTGTGTGTTGTATTAAATCTCTTCCCTTATAAACGTTGACTACATCTATGTACTATTTGTTACTTGCTTTCAAGAGCTATTACAGCTACCAAAAGTAAATTGTTTTAATTGGAATGGTTAGCTTGTCATGAGCCAAATTCTACTTGTCCATGGAGAGCCAAACAAACAATGAGTACTGGAACAAATTTTGAATCAAAATGTGTGGAGCATATAATTTGATAACTTTCAAAGCAATTGAGTATCAAGGTATGAGTATATCTAGCAAACTGTAGTTGCAGCACTTGGCTGAGGCAAGAGGATCCCAAGTTGAAGCTCACCCTAGACAACTTTAGGCCTTATAAAGACCCTGTCTTACTATAAAAAAATAAAAATGGACTGGAGTTGTAGCTTGGTGTGAAAGCCCTTGGTTCATTCCCCAGTACCATAAAAATACATAAATAAATAGAAATACATTTCATGTTCTTTTTTTTTTTTTGTCTTTTTGAGACAGGGTCTCGCTATGCAGTTCAGGCTGGCCTTGAGCTCATTTTTGTAGCTCAGGCTGGTCTCGAACTGCACTGATCCTCCTGCCTCAGCCTCCGAAGTGCTGGAATTACAGGCATGTGCCACCATGCCTGCCTACATTTCATGTTCTGGGATTGAAAAACTTAATATTGTTGAGATATCAAGGGGGCTGGAGACATAGCTCAGTGGAATAAGTGCTTGTCTGGCAAGCACAAGGTCCTGAGTTCAATCCCTGGTCCAACCCCCGCCCCCCCCAAAAAAGATATCAGTACTAGGCCGGACATAGTGGTGCATGCCTGTAATCTCAGCACTTGAGAGGCTGAGGCAGGAGGATTAGTATGAGTTTGAGACCAGCATGGGCTACAAAAGTGAGCTCAAGGCCAGCATGAACTAGACACTGAAACCCTTCTCAAAAAGACAAAAATAAAAAAATTAAAAAAAGATATTAATACTCTTCCAATTGATCTATAGACTCAACACCATCCCAAAGAAAATCGCAGAAAGCTACTTTATATGAGCTGGTAAACTGCTACTAAAATTCATATGGTGATGGCAAAAGACCCAGAATGGATTTTTTTTTTAAATTGCACATAAAAAATTGGAGAATTCTACTTTTGATTTCCAGTACAAAATGATAGGCCTTAGAAAAATAAGAAAGTTTTGTGCATCAAAAGATATTATCAAGAAAATAAAATGATAACCCACAGAATGAGAGAAAATGTTTGCAAATTAGGTAATTGATAAGGGACTTATATCTAGAAAATATAATTAAATCTTATAAATCAATAGCAAAAAGACATATATCTAAAAATTTACAAATGATCTTATAGGCACTTCTCCAAGAAAATATTAAAGCACCAGCATGCAGGTGCAGGGACTGTGTGTTTGATCCCCGGGTCTGCCATGCTGGCCCCACCCCCCCAGGGTGCGCTGAGATAGCAATCGACTGGGTGTGGTGGCACACACCTATGATGCCCGTCAGTACTTGGGAGGCTGTAAACAGGCCGATCACTACAAGTCAGATCTAGTAGTGACACCCTGAATACCTTCTCTAAAATACAAAAATAAAATAGAATAAAATAAAAAAAATATATAGAGAAAATATGCAATTGGCTAATCTTCTTTAAAGCATATGAAAAGATAAATTATCAGTCACCAATGAAATACAAATCAAAACCACAGTTAAGAATGACTGATTCTTAAGACAGTCAAGTCCACATATGACAACAAAAGTAGCTAATTCAGTGGTGAAAAGCTGAAAGTTTTCCTCTAAGAAACACAAGAAAGAAAGAAAGAAAGAAAGAAAGGAAATATGAGAAAAGGAATCTAGAAAAGAATAGGGAAAGGAGAGAGAGAGAAAGAAGGAAGAAAATAAAATAATTAAGTAAAGGGAAAACACAGTGGGAGAAATATATTTGTAAATCATACATTTAATTATATGTAGGGTCTTGCTATGTAGTTTAGGCCAGTTTGGATCTCATTATGTAGCCCAGCCTGGCTTCCAACCCATGGCAATACTCATGTATTAGCTTCCACAGTGCTACAATTATACACATACACCACTATTCCTGCTACATTTATTTTTTCAGGTTTTGTTTTATTAGCACACATTTGCTAATGATTACACTCATTGTGCAGAGTTGGTATGTGGATATAACACATCTTTATTCTTTTTACCTATTCTTCCCTTCTTCCTCCTCCACTCTTTCCATCTCTTGGTCCCCTTCCCATTTGCAAAAGATCTATCTTCCTGTTTTTTTTTTAATTTTTTTAATTTAATTTTTTTTATTTTTTTCTTGTTTCAGAACCTTTGTTTATTCACTCATTTTTATGGCCGGCTCAGCCCACCCCGAGGGCAGGGCTGGCGCAGCATGTGGTGCCGGGGATCGAACCGCGGTCCCTAAAGCCGCCCAAGCTTTCCCAAGCAGGCGCTTTAGACCACTGAGCCATCCTGCCGGGCCCATATCTTCCTGTTTTGTATTAACTTTTATTTTGCTCTTTATTTATATTTTGGTTTTCTTATGTAAGACAAACTATGCAACATTTAAGTTAATGTATCTCATCTATTTCATTTAACATTTTGATCTTAAGGTAAATCCGTTTTCTTACAAATGACTGATATGTATAGTTCTTTATAGCAGAATGGTGTTGCTCTGTATAAATACTGTATTTTAATTATCTATTTTTATTTTTATTTTATGTTTTTCTTGTTTCAGAACTTTTGTTTGTTTGTTTATTTATTTTTATGGCTGGCTCAGCCTGCCCTGAGGGCAGGACTCACGCAGCATGTGCTGCCGGAGATGGAAGCGCGGTCCCTGCAGCCACTCAAGCTTTCCTAAGCAGGCGCTTTAGACCACTGAGCCATCCTGCTGGGCCCCTATCTATTCTTATTTATCCACTCAATCTTGTTTCTAATACTAAACTATTAGGAGTTATGATGCTATAAACATGAGTATGCACATATTATACTATTATATCTTCAATTCTTTTGGGAAGATCCCTAGAAGAAAATTAGCTGGGTGTAATATGATTTCTGTTTATAGGTTTTTGATTAATCTTCATACTGAGTTCCATAATGGTTATGCTATTATACATTTCTACCAACAGTGTAGAATTTCCTGCACAGTTTTGCCACCATTTACTATTTGGTTTCTTCATGATATCTATTGTTTTTGTAGTAAAATAGATTTTTGTTTTAATTGTATTTCTCTAATGACCAGAGCTGGTGAATATTTTTTCATGTGTTTACTGTCCAGTTTTACTTCTTTTGAGAAGTGTCCATTCATTTCAGTTGCTCATTATTTGATTAGACACATTGTTTTGGGAGGTTTAATTTTTTTAGTTCTTTATATTGTCTAGGTGTTGGTATTTTGTCCAAGAAATAGCTGGCAATCTTTTTTTCTCATAGTGTAGGTTGTCTCCTTTTATGTTGGCTGTTTCCATTGCTGGGTAGAAGCTTATTCCCTTGATATATCCAATTGGCTGATTCTTGACATTTCTTGTGCAGTTGAGATTCTCTTGAGAAAGTCCTTAGCTGTGTCTATGTCTTTAAGAGCTTTACCTCTTTTGTCTTCCAGCAGGTTGTTTCTGTGTTAATGTTTATATCTTTGACCCATTTTGACTTTATTTAAGTACATGGTGACAGATATGTGTGTCGATTCAATATTCTGCATGTGGAGAGTGTTCGGGAGTCTGTCTTTCATTTAGCACATAGTTTTGCTTCCTTTGTCAGAACTTTGATGGCTGAATGTACTTGGTGATGTTAGCGAATCTTATATTTTGTTCATTGCCCTACATATCAGTTTTTGTGACAGTACCATACTGTATTTAATGCTGTATCTTTGTGATATAACTTGAAATCTGCGATTGTGATGCCTCCTGCTTTGTGTGTGTTGCCCAGGACTGGTTTTACTATTCTGGGTCTCTTTTGATTCCATATGAATGCTAAGATTATTTTCTTTAGTTCTGTGAGCAATGATGTTAGTATTTTGATTTGGATTATGTTAAACCTGTATTTCAATTTTGGAAATAGGACAATTTTGAAAATATTGATTCTGTCCCTCCGAAAACAGGAGATATCTTTTCATTTTCTGATGTCCCTTTTGAACTCTTTTCTCAGATCAATTATTTTTCCTTATAGAGGGCCTTCATTTCCTTGGTTAGGTTAAGTCCTAAGTATTTAATTTTTCCTGATACTACTATGGATGGTATTGTTTTCCTAATTTCTTTCGCAGTGTATTCATTATTGGTATACAAAAACATGCTCAGGATGCAGGAGGATCTCCATGAGTTCAAGACTAGTTTGAAATATGCAGTGTGTGCAAGACCAGCTTAAACTGCAGAGCAAGATCCTGTATTAAAAAAAGAAAGAAAAGAAAAAGAACAAAAAAGAAAACTAATGAGCAAAAACAGTATGTCACTGCTACTTCATGACACTGTCACATAGGGTTTTTAACACAAGTCTTGCTCTACAAAACTGGTGGGGGCATGAAAAAATGTTCAACATCATTGGTCACTCAAGAAATTCAAATTAAAAGAACAGTGACATTCTATCTCACCCCAGAAAGAATAGCTAACATCAGAAAGTGAGCTAATAACAAATTTTGGGAAGGCTGTGGAGAAAAAGGAATATTTCTTCACTTTTGGTGGGACTATAGACTGGTACAACAACTATGAAAATCATTGTGGAGATTCCTCAAAAAACTAGGAGCTGAGGTTCCATTTGTCCCAGCTATTTCGCTCCTGGTTATTTTTCTTTGTTTCTTTTTTTTTTGGGGGGGGGATTGGGGTTCGAACTCACACCCTTGCACTTGCCAGGCAGGTACTTATGCCACAGAGCTATCTCCCCAGCCCTCCTGGGTATTTTTCAAGAAGAACTAAATACATCATAGCACTGAGATATATGTGCATCCATGTTGACAGCAACTCAATTTGTCATACATAAATCTTGGAAACAATGCAAATGTCCACCAGCTGAAGAATGCATAAAAGAATCACACACAAAAAAGTGCAAGAAATCTGTCTACACAGTAAAGAGCAAAGAAGCTTTGAAGTCCTGGATCCTAACATCCTGCATGAGTCTAGCTGAAAAGCTAAAGCTCATAACAATGCCTCTGGCAAGTACATGTGGAGGCTTAGAGTCCACAACAATGTTTCATGCAAGCCCATTGCATGGATCTGAGCTGGACAGGCTCAAAGGTCAGTGGTGAAAGCCAGAAATTCTGTGCCAGCAGGATGAAGGATCTGTTCTAGCAGGCTAAGAGATCTGAACTGGATCCAGAAAGCAATGTTGAAGACAAGAACCAGAGCTCCCCTGGAAAGTACTACACAGCCATCCTCAGCAACAGTGAGGTCCTGAGCTTGTCCAGTGATCAGAAAAGCTGAGTTCCCATCAGGAAAGCAAATGCAATAAGCTTCTCCATGAGACTGAGTTGTGTAGCATCTTCCCCTCTGGAGCCAGGAACTGATGATGTTCAAAGTGAGGATCAGAGCTCCCTCAAAATGAGCTGCAGTAATCCTCAGAGCCAAGGAGATTGCAGGCTCCTTCTCTGATGAGAACAATCAAGTTCACCAGGAAAGCCAGCACGACAAAGTCCTCCAGGAGAATAGCTCAAGAGAATCAGCAGCTTCAAACAGCTTCCCCAACAACCTCTCGGGCCAAAGACATGGCTCAGCAGTCTAAAGTGCCTGCTTAGGCAAGCTTAGGCAACCACAGGGACTGCAGTTCAATCCCTGGCACCACACGCCACACAAGCCCCACTCCCAGGGAAGGCTGATCTGGCCATAACAAAAGAAAGGAAGAAAGAAAGAAAGAAAGAATGAAAGAAAGAAAGAAAGAAAGAAAGAGAAAGAAAGAAAGAAAGAAAGAAAGAAAGAA
>PVJA010049685.1:0-13614 GCA_004027025.1 Myocastor coypus
GAGGTGTGCAGAAGCAGGAGGTGGGACTGAAAAATATGGTAGATGAGTTAAAAAATCACAGTAAGACACATTGTCATTAAACCCCCAGTCTTCCTTCCTGCTTTGAACACTTTTTCTTTTTGAGACAAGGTCTCATTGTGCAGTTCAGAGCTAGCCCTGAACTTACTAGGCAACCCAGACTAGCCCTGGACTCCCAGGGATCCTCCTGCCTCAGCCTCCAGGGTGCTGGGATGAAGGTGTGTGTTGCCATGCCAGGCGCTTCCAACACTTTTCTCCCACTGTCCTCCGCAGCGGCTCTGGAGTCCTCTTTCCTGAGGGTCTTTAGTTGAACCACCCTGGGGACCTGATGTCCTGAGTAGATGGAAAACCCTTTCCCTTCATGGTCATTTTGACCTTGGGAAGAGCCAGAAGGACATGGTGTCACACTGGGTGACTCAGCTGGATGGAGACGTGGTCTTGTTCTTACAGTTTCCTGTCTGTGGGGTGGCACTCAGCAGTAGCAGTCACTACTGTAGGTCACCCAGGTAAGGACATGAGTGTCCCTAGCGTGTGTCAGGTAGCTGAGAGGCTCTGAAGTCTGTGCTAAGCGTGATGACCACAATCCCGTCCTCACAGAGCTTCTAGGCCACAGCGGGCTAACCTGCATCAAGTTACGGACAGTGCAGCCAGGGCCAGAGAAAGACAGTCTCCAGACCAGGTGGTCTCGGTTTGGCGCAGGGAACTGGTGGGCAGAAAGTGCGTAGGGTGTTAAAGAGGAGTGGCATGTGAAGGAAGTCTTCCTGCAGAAGAGGAGCTGGCCGTGCTAGAAGGGACTCTGGAGGGGAGAGGCCTGGCAGCTGGCTGGCACGTACCTGCAGCTCCGCGTGGTGCACCTGTGCGGCAGCCGTGGCCACCTGGTCCTCCAGCCCGGCCAGCTCAGTGTCCTGGGTACTGCTGTGAACGCTGCGGGCAGCACCCTCCAGCTCGGCGAGCTGCCCCTCCAGCCCGTACACCGTGCCCGCTGCCAGGTACACCTGGGGAGAAAGGCCATGCTCAGCTGTGCCTGCCTGCAGGACAACCCGGGCCCAGGAGCTGGCAGGGAGGGGCCCCGCCGGCCCCACCTCTGTCAGCGAAAGGTAGGTGGTGAGTTGCCCAAGACAAACCCAAGCAGAGTGTGAGCTCTGGAAGCGCGATCCTGCCCAGGACTGACCAGCAGGAACCAGAAGGCACGAAAGCCAGCTCGGGCCTGGGTTTTCCCAGTACGAGTTTTAGTTGGTGTTCAGTAATTGAGCAAAATTCAGAAAACGCGAGAGGGGAGTGTTACCTTAGAATAATTACCAATTTTGAGCAAATCATCTGTGATTAATGACCTTTTCTTATGTAAAATGAATGAAGGGAATTAAAATGAACTTGAAGACACTTTCTTAGGAAAGAGAGGCGTGTTATGAGGGGCATGTGAAATCAGTGTTGGTCACGGTAATGTCCTGAGAGTCAATTAGATGATCACTTGGAAGCAAAAGATCTTTCTTGTGTACCAGGGCCTCTGCGCTGCGCTACACCCAGCCATTCCCTGAGTTGTCACTTTGCAGTAGGGCTTTACTGAGTTACCATGCTGCCTGGGCAGTGCTGGCGTGGGATTCTCCTGTCTCAGCCTTTCAGAGTACCGGGGTGATGGGCGCAGGCCACCATGCCTGGCTAAGCTATATTTTCACAGGAGGGTAGAAGGAGATTCTCTCAGCCTTCTCAGCCCTCAGCGGTGCATACACAGAGGGCAGCTGCTCACAGATGGGTCTCAGGTGCAGCAGACATGTGGGCCCCGGCCCCGACAGTCACAGTAACTCACGTTATACACAGGAGAGCTAGGGCCCTGCCGGCCTGTGCAGCCCGCCGTTCCCGTCTTTGCACGGTGAGGCCCGCACGACCGCCCCTCCTGCAACACTGCCACGCGGGGTCTGTGCCGTACCTGCAGCAGCCTGGCCCTGGGATATGGGCAGCCCCCACCCTCTGCAGAGCAGCAGAAAGCTTCTCTGTCAGACGCAAGGGTGAGGAGTACAGTTCAGTCCATGCCGAGGTGCTCGGCGAATCTTGCTTCCCTGCACAAACCATGTTGCTGGCTCATGTGATGCGACCGTTTCCCTAGATGTCTAGATGTCTCAGTTTGAGACTCAAGTTCAAACCCACCCCGGGCAACTTAGTGAGACCTTGTCTCAAACTAAGAAGGCCTGGGGATGCAGCTTGGCGCTGCCAGGGTCCCAGTCGGCAGGGCAGGGAGCAGCAGAGAGCGTTTCTTTCCCTCCCTTCCTGGCCAGGTTGTGCTTCCCACAGGGCTCAGGGTGGGCTCAGGTTTCTCAGCTGAGGGGCATAGTGCCCTGGTATGGCTGCCCCGATGGGAGCCCTCCCTACACCTGCCACCTGGGGTGACTGTTCCTCCAAGATGCGGACTCCTCCACAGCCCGACCTTAGCAGGAGCGTAACCCTAGGATGAATCTGCCTGGGGACTGAGCATGGACCCCATCTTCCTGTCCCTGTTGGGGACAAGGGCAGCAGGGCAGTAGGGAGGTGACAATCCTGTGTTTGAGGGTGCACATGGGCTGGTGAGTGGGTTGGGTGTTCGGTGTCAACCTCCTACGGCTCATTCTGATCACGGAGTAACGCACTCTTCCAGTCTCATTCCCAAGGCAGCAGATGCAGGGAATCCGTATGCTTTTTGTGGGTAGCACATCTTTCCTGAGACCAGGAATCAAACTCAGGACCTTGCGCTTGTCAGGCAGGCGCTAAAGCCACTGTGCTATCTCCTGCCCCAAGGCAGCGGTTGAGGTCTGCAACTTCTAACTAACCCAGGTGCCACAGGGTGGCTTTGAGATCCAGCCCCACCCCGCCTGCTCAGTGGATTCCACCTGGGGCGGGCAGCGCCCACAGTTGCTAGGGCCTTGGAGCGGAGTCAGACAAGGTGAAGGCCCTCGCTCCATCTGGACACTCACAGAACCCCAGGACACAGAGAGGCTGCTTCGAGGTGCCCCCTGAAGTGGCTGTAACTCTGGACAGGCGAGGGCAGGGGTCCGCAGCGTGTTCAGCCTGGTGGCCCAGGTTCTGGTTCCTGGGGGCGAGGGCGTGGGTGCACCCCAAGCGACAGGGAGGAGCCTGAAGAGACACTGCAAGATCTTTGGGTTCCGAGTCTAGGACGGAAAGACCGAGGCTTACAGCGTGCTTACCCTCCCACCTGCAGTGGAACGATCCTTCCTTGAAAAGGGCTCCATCCACTGATGTCACCTGGACAGGCGGGGCTCTGGGCTGGACTCCGCGCAGGTGCGGCGCCTCTCCCAGGCAACTACGACTCTTCCCCGCCCCCTAACAGTGGACAGAAGCTAGGAAGCTTCCGTGATGGGGCTTGCAGACACCCCCAGAGGCCAGCTGCTGGCTGTGGAAGTGACCGGATCACAGGAGGAGACACACCCACCGGGAGGTTACGCGTGTGATCTCGGTTCGCGCCTGCCCCGCCCCCTTGCCGCCCTCCCGGGCACCTCTGCCTGGAAGCTCGCCTGGCCACCGGCCCCTGGCTGAGCCCTTGGACACTGCGAGCCTCTCAGGAGAGGGCCTCCCCGCTCCCGCCCCACCGTCTCTATCTTGGCATTGCTGCAGGGTGTAGCTCTGCGGGGAGCTTTTGTCTGCATGTGTGCAGACCCTGAGTTCCACCTCGGCACCAAGAGAAAAGAGGGTTTTGTCTTCTATAAGTGGAACGAAGAAACTTCTGCGGGCCTCGACGGGTGTAACTGTACCCTCGAATGCTGTCTGAGAGAGAGCACAAATTCCGTAAAAGTGGCTGCGGAGAGGACAGGAGAGCCTGGTAATTAGAGTTTGCTCCCAGATATGCTGGCTCCCCACAGGGAGTGGCTATGCAGTTCAGGCAAGCTTTAAACTCACTGTATGGCCCAAACTGGACTTGAACTCACAGTGACCCTGTTGCTTCGGCCTCCTGAGTGCTGTGATTACCGTCATGCGCCCCACACCCAGCTTTCGTTTGGTGAGACGCATGGACCCTGGCCAAGTGCAGTCTCCAGCAGCACTTCTGTCCTTCTCGGCTCTCTCAAGTGTCCAGAAAGTCACAGTGCCTTGTCCTGGGGGGACAGGTGTGAAGGGAGCTTGCAGTCTGGGTCAGAACCACTCCGGCTGTTCCTTCCCTGGTGTCTGTTAAGGGGCTGCTTCATACAGTGATGAAACCCAGTTATTCAAGTGCAGGACATTTATTCTGTGCCAGTATCACATGAAATCTATTTCCAAGGAAGAAATGCAATTTTGGGTCCTTTTATTGAAGATCAAGTGGTTGAATGTGTCTTGGGCCATCTTCCGCACCTTTTATTCTGTTCCACTGATTCACAGGTCTACTTTCAGGCCAGTACCATGCTGGTTTTATCACTGTAGCTTTCAATATAGCTTGAAGTCAGATATTGTGAAGTTTCCTGCTTTGCTCTTGTTTTCCAAAACTGCTTTTGCTATTCTGGGTCTCTTCTGGTTCTATGCAAATGTACTGTAAGGAATGCTGTTTGTATTTTCGTTGTGATTGCATTAAACATGTGGATCAGTTTTAGGAGCATGGCCATTTTGACAACATTGGTTTTGCCTATCCAGAATATCCTTTTATTTTCTGACGTCTTCTTTGGTCCCCTGTATCACAGTACTGTAGTTTTCATTGTAAAGATAGGTAATATAGCCTGTTCAACAAATAGTGCTGGGAAAACTAGATGTCTATAGGTGAAGAATGAATCTGGACCCTTATCTCTCACCATGTAATAAACTAAAATAAAAATGGATCAAAGTCTAAACATTAAAACAGAAATATTGAATCTACTTGAGGGTTAAAAAGATAAAACACTTGAAGTCACAGGCGTAGGCAAGGACTTTCTGAACATAACCCCAGCTGCATGAGAAGGAATAGCGAGAACTAATGAATCGGATGCTGCCAAATTAGAAAGCTTCTGCACAACCATGGAAACCTTCAGGAAGTGAAGAGACACCTATGGAACGGGTGTAGCATTGCGAGCTACGCCCGCGACAGAGAGTTAGCATCTAGAACACATGAAGAACTTGAGAACAACTGGATCACCCCCCAAAAAAAATGCTCAGTAAAGAAATGGATAACGAGAATGGGCAGACACTTCTCAGAGGAAGAAGCACAAGTGGCCAACAAATACGAAAACGCACTCAGCGTGCCCAGCTGCTCGGGGATGCAAGTTAGGACACTTAAGGTTGCCTCCCACCCCAGAAAGAGTGACGATCATCCAAAGTCGGAAATGTAAACGGTGGTGCACATGCAGTGAAGGCAGAGCTTCCTGCGCTGCCAGGGGAGCGTACACAAGGGCAATCGCTGTGGAGCGCGGCTGGGGGATTCCTCAGAGAACCAAAGTGAGGAATTAGGCTCCACACAGCCCTTCCCCTCCTAGGCGTCTTCCCCAAAGAGCTAAAGATGGCACTGTAGCGATATGTGCATACCAATGTTTACGGCAGGAAAATTCATGATATTCCAGACCTGGAAACAGCCTGTGTACACAGCAACGGAGAGTGGATTGAGCAAATCTGGTATCTGGAATACTACATCATGGAATATTACTCAGGTGCAAAGAAGGACCAATCCCAGGCATTTGTAGGAAAATGCAGCACTGAGTGAAGTAAGGCAGACGCAAGAGCTGCCACGCATCTCTCGACCATGCAGAGCAAAGTACAGAGAGCACAACAAGGACGCACAGAAGGGAACAGGAGCTCCCGCCAATAGGAAGGGCCCGAGGGACTGCGGCCAGGGCATGGGCAGGGACGCAAAGGAGGCAGCGTGACGCTGTGCCATGCAAGGAACCTGCGGCCTCCGTGGCCAGAAACACGGGCCACCAATGCGAGCTAGGACGGTGATGAGACAAGAGTGCGCCCAGTCCCCGGCACCGCATGCTCTGCCGGCCCCACCCCTGGGCGCACTGAGCTGGCAACGGGGCTCAGGAGCGGTGGCACACGCCTATAATCCCAAGACTAGGGAGGCTGAAAGCAGGAAGGTCACTACGAGTCCAAGCTGTGCAGTCACGCACACACACACACACACACACACACACCCCAAAAACCAAAACCAAGAATGAGTTGTGGGTTCAGGGGAGACAGGAGGGAGGGGCATGGAGGGAAGGGGCTTAAGGGAAGGGCCAGCTGGGTTATACCTGTGCACCTGCTCCCCAAGGTGAATGCAAACCCCGTGGACTACAAACGGGTCCTGATAAAAATTTTTAGAAAATGGAATTTCCAGTCTATGTGACAGCAGGTGCAGGACTGTTGTGCACATGGGGTGGCAGCGACTGGCTCCACCCGTGGCTGGGAGCTCTGTGGGGGGCAGAGCAGCAGACGGCAGGGCAGAGCTCGGTGGGGAGGGCTGGCTTTCTCGCCAAGGTGGCCCGTGGGGGCTGGGTGGCTCGTTAGCCTCTTGAGGGTGCACAGTGGGCGCAGGGCCATGCTCGAGGTTGCGTGGGCTCCGCAGGGTGCTCCCCAGGGCACGGCAGCCTCCTCACACATGCTTCACCCGCCACACACACCCTTGCAAACTGCCAGCCAATGCTGGGCCTTTCCCCTGCCCGTCTCCCTCCTCTTTATAAGCCTGTGTTGTCCAAAGACCCCTGCTTGGCCAGCTCAGCCAGAGTCCCTGACCTCAGCCTGTGACTGTCCTCGGTGTCCACTGGGCTTCTCATATGTGCCCTGCTCCCCACGATGTGGACAGAGCTGACTCCCTTCTCCAGCACCCCATGGTCTCCGCACCTGGTCCCCACCACCCTAGGTACCTGTGCAGAACCTGTGCTCTCACCCTGCGGGGGTCCCTGTGCTGGCCCTGTGCCCACTGCTATAGCGGAACAGTGTAACTCAGTGTCACTATACCACTGTATACCCACTACCCAGGCTGCAGCGATACTTGCTCCCTACAGAAAGCGTCCTGTGGGGACACTCTGTGGCACAGCCACTGAGGTTCCTGCTGGCCAGAGCACTGGTTCCTGCCCTGGGGCAGGACAGACTCCAGCCCAAGCCCTGAGCCTGCTTGGCTCCTCCCTCCCGCTCCCACCTGTGAAGGTCTCTCTCAGCTGCTGGCCTCAGACCCTTGCCCCTGGCTGTTTTGGGGCTGAGGACACACGTGCCCCCTTACTTCGTGGCCATCCACAGCAAACGCGCTGGCCATATCCACCCCTTACATTCTCCTCCAGGGCGGTCAGCTGCTCCTCCAGCCTTGCCCGGTCAGTCCCGAGAGGAAGAGTCCTCTCCTTGCTGCCAGTGGGGATGGGCGGAAGCTCCCAGGGCCCTGCGGACTCCGCGATCAGCTCCTCGGTGGCAGTGATGACTCTCAGGACTTCTGTGGAGATGTTGCAGAGAGAGACAGCAGAGAACTTCTGTTTGGTCCAACAACAGGGGCAGGGGGACACAAGACAAGAGCAGCGTATTAACACCGACACGGAACCCTCAGTCGCCACGGTGCTCACCAGTAGCCTGCCTGTCGCAGGAGCCAGGGTGAGAGTCGCCAGTCCGTGCTGGCCTGCGCGGCGGGCCACTGGGGCAGGAGCTGACCCTGCCCATCCCCGCCCTGGGCTGGGCGTGCTCTCCACCCCCACCGACGGCCACGGTAGTCCATGACCACTTCCGCTGGCCATGCAACCCTGGCCTAGGAACTCCCTGTATCATCGACCTGAGAGTGATGAGGACTGAGTCGGACAGGGTGCTGGCCACGTGTCCTCTCTCAGGGACACTGCTCGTCCCGCGCCTGTCCGCCCTGCACTTGCTGTCCACCCTCTCCCAGGGCTGGGGCTCAGGGGTCTCTGCAGAAGCTTTGTCTTCCCACTGGGGGAAACTGAGGCAGCCGACTCCCGCCCTAATCCCTACCATGAGCAGTGGTGGCCTCAGCTGACTGGGATCACCGCCTGCCTCACAGGCCTCCTCGCAGGAAGACATCTTCCCCGGGAGCCCCAGCCCACGGCTGACTGAGCTCCCAGGCTGCTCTGCTCTTTGCCTTCCTGGCCCAGGGCTGTGACCACCTGAGGGCAAAGCAGCAGCACGAGGACCTCAGCCACTGGAGTTCGTGCGGATATATGTGTAAGAAAGACAGCTTACAAAGACTCCTGCGTCTGGTCCAGGGCGCAGGAACCAAGCAGACCCCAAGCGGCCAGTGCTCCCCCAGCCCTGCCGATGGCTCAGTACTTGTGTCGCACATGCCTGGGAGACCCCCTTTCTCTCTAGGGCTGCGGGGCAGAGCAGTTGTCTTTGCCCCTTGCCTCTGGACCTTGGCATTCTCTCCCACCTGTGCCTGTACTTGCACTAAAACGCACTGCTTGTGCGGCTTTGCCCTCCGCCGCCTCTTCCCCATAACCTCATTTCAAGACACACAGAACGCATGCTGTTACCAGGGAGACTCTGCCTTCAGGTTCTAAAGCAGGAGCTATTTTCACCTGAACACGGGACGGGCAGCACTTCCCAGCGGGCCGCACGATCTCCTGCCGTGATCCCCACGCCTACCTACTCATTTCCAGCTGGAATACCAGGAATGCTCCTGCCAGCCCAGCTGTCCCGCACAGTGAACCAGGGAAGCCAGAGGCCGTCATCACTGTCAGCAACACAGTTGCAGGCTTGACGGGAAGAGGCGCTCCGGAGGCTGGGTAGGGGCTCTGTGGCTCGGGCCTGCCCCTACTGTTTGTGTCTGAGTCCTCACGGATAGCACTGAGGGGTGCAACTGAGCATGGAGGAGCTGAGCAGAGGGAGGATTTCCGACTCCTGAAGAGGAGGACCCGGCTCCTACATGAGCCTGAAGTCGGGGCTTAGGGAGGTGGTGCAAACGAATAGTCACCTGGAGCTCCGGGTCAGGGAAGGAAGCAGGGTGTGTGTGTGTGGGAAGCTTCTCAGGGGAGACCGGGGCCCCCAGCATAGGGCCTCTACACGTGCGTGTGCACTGGCACACATGCACACACAAAAACTCTTCATCATAGAAATATGTTTCAGCATAAAAGTACAGTATTTTTAACAATGTAGTTAAAAGGACCCCAAAGACACACTGTGGGACCCACAAATCCATGGTCTTAGAGACCACAGTCCTGCTTTGAACATTCTGGGCTGCTGGGGGCTGCATGCTTCGGACACTAAGGAGGCCCACACAACATGGACCATGTGTACAGAGGCCTCGCCGAGACTCCCCAGGACAAGCGGACAGACTGACTCTGGGGTCTTACAGGACAAGGGTTTCTGTGATGAGCTTCATGCAGTTCCAGGAAGCCTAAGCCCTCTGGGGCTCGCTGTGGGACTGCACAAACCCCTCTGAGCCTGCGTGTGAAAGAGACAGGTGCGAGGTCCAGGCAGCCTGGCAACCCTCCTGCCTGACTCCTGAGTGCAGGGATTGTAGGCGTGTGCTACCATGCCTGGCAGCAGGTAAGAGTATTCTAAAGAGAAAACAATGTACTAGATCTAGCACTGTCTAGCACCACCATGGTTTCCTCAAGAAGGCATGAAGCTACCAAAAGGGAAAGCAGAGCCATTCACCATCTCAGAACTCAGAATAGTCTGCTCCAGGTGCGCTTGCTTACACACGCATCTCTCCTCACTCTCGTGGACAGTTGTAGAGGAGGCGGCGGCTGTTAGGCTCATCTGTTTTGTTCTTTCTCCTGCGAGGACAGAGGATGCCACACTGACTGACAGATGCACACGGAAGGCATCGAGAGCAGGCATCCTCCTCCCTGGGACACGCATGCAGGATGCTGCCCCTGGCACAGCCGTCACCATGACAGGCGTGGCCTCTGGAAGCCCCACCCCCTGTGGTGCTGCCCAGGCTCATGGGTGTGGAAGGGAAGCCACACAGCTCGCAGGAAGCAGGGCCGGGCCAGGAAGGGACAGTGACACTCCTGTCCTGCACTGTAGCCACAGGGCTGACCAGCAGTTGTGCCCATGACTCTGGATTCAGTCTGGAGGATGGACACCAAGGCCGTGGCTGCAGTGGGTGGGGCAGACAGGGGGTGCATGGGACAGGGAGGCTGGCAAGTGTGGCCTGGACTCTGAGGCCGTGCAGGGAACTAGGGTCACACCTTCCGCAAGCCCCGGGTGGCCGCCAAGGCCTGGGCTCTGTGTGCAGCACTGTGTGGAGACTTTGTTTTCTGGCAATGACGAGAGGAGGCCTGGAGAGCCAGGATTTGCACCCAGGGTGCCTGAGCTGGAGCTCAGGGTCTGGGGACTGGGAGGCACAGAGGAGCGTGGGCTCCTCTTCCTGCTACTGGGGCTGGTCCCACCAGGGCCACTGGTGCAGCCGCAGTAGGGAGGTGTAGACGGCGGTGCTGCTATGTGCAGATCCAGTGGCCTGGGGAAACTGAGGCCCCTGGAGTGGTCTGAACATGAGGCAGGGCAAAGTTCTCAGAAACCCAGGGGAGGCCATGCCCAAGCCTCTCCCACAGGTCTTTCACATGTTGCTTATTTGTCTTTGGACCAGGGATCACTCCTGGGCCTTCACTGAGCTGCACCCGCCGGACTGCATCCCCAGCCATTTGCTGGCTTTTGCGACAGGGTCCCTCTAACTGGCTAGGCATCCCAGGGTGGGCTCCTGATGTCACTGCCTCAGTCCCCCAGGGGGCTGGGATTACGGGGTGCTCACCGTGCTGACTGGAGCAGGGGTCTCCTGAAGGCAAGGTGGACCACAGGTGGGTGGGTGAGTGAGAGCTTGGGCAGGGCTGGAGGCTCACGCTGCCACAGCCCTGGGGGCAGAGGGGCACCACCTGGCCCTCGGGCTATGCCCTGTCTTTGCAGAGCTGGCTTTGAGCCCAGACACTTTGCTCTCCAGCCTGGGTTCCTCTGCCACCCCCCAGGCCCTCCTCTGAGCACAGCTCCGAGGCTCCCTGGCTCTGTGGACAGGAAACGAGCTTAAGCCGGGTCTAGACCTTCAGCCTCTCCTGACCAGGACGAGCTTCCTGCTCGGCAAGAAAGACGAGGCCACACAGTGGCTGGAGAGTCTCACAGACCAGCCAGCCATGGGCCTTCCAGAGCCACCCAGGGCCGAGCTGTATGATGGTCACAGGTACCCAGGGAACCCAGACCCACAGCTCTTCTGCCCCATAGGACACACACATCTTCCTTCCTGACAAGTTTCCTTCCAGCTACCAGAGCAAGCAGGGAAGTTTATCCAAATGCCCTGGTTTTGTCTCTCTCTCCTTTTCAAAAGTAAGAAAAGAAGCTCCATATGTCTGCCTAAGAAGTTGACAGAAGTCTGTGAGAAAAATTCAGCGCAAATGTATTTTGGATCTTGTGAAACAGAAGGCCCTGGGCAATGTCTCCACAGCCCGTCAAAATACAGACTCCTCTAACAGACTCTTGCAGGGCCCAAGGGGCCCGATGGGAGGGGCTGAGCTGTGAAGGAGCCGGCATGGCACAGAACCAATAGAGCCCAGGAAACAGCGGCTCTCGCACCCGTGATGCCGGCTTCAGGCCTGGGGAGCATGTGCGCTGCCTGGCAGGTGTGTGCAGGCTGGAGCTCCCTGCCTGGCCGTTGATCTTTCGTTCCTCTACCCTGGCTGGCCTCCGAGTGCAGCGCTAACATCCCTGGGAACCTTTCCCGTTGTCGGCAGAAGCTAGGGCGCTTCTCAGATCTGGAGAGCCTCCAGCTGCAGGCTCCGCCATGTTCACTGTGCGAGCAGAGGCCTAAGGTGCCGGGCCACCTTGGGAATGCTAGGTCGTCCTGTCTCGTCTCTGCTCACGCTTGTCCAATGCCTCGTGCCTCAGGACAAAGCGCTGGAGCCCTCCAAGGCCCCTACTCTGACCTGTGCCTCTTGTCCCTCTTCTGTCCTTGGCCAGCTGGGGTCCCGGGGCTGTTAAGGCCATTTCCTCCTGGGGGATCAGGCACATGTTCTGGCTTCCCACGGGCTCAGATTGCAGGCCCTGGGATACCTGGCCAGGTTTGCTCTCCTGAGTCCCGCCTCCTCCGCCCCTCTGTCTGCTCTGAGCCTGCAGTTTCCCCCGGCATCTTCTACGGTTTCTATCTCTGCCTCCTCCCACGGAGGGTCGGATCCCAGAGCAGGTGTCCTCTCCTGTCCACACCACATGGCTGCTTCCAGGACATCATGCCAGAGACTTGCGGAACAAATGGTGAGTGGCGTGCCCCTGGCCCTGAGCAGGGAAGGCGCTGCCTCCCCAGCATCGTCCCTGTCCCCAGCCTGGGGCTGGCTGGCAAACCAGCAGAGTCTGCTCACCCTTTGTGGAGCGAGATGGAGAACCCCCTGTCACCTGTCCTTCTGCCCCCAGAGAGCTGGCGGGCAGCTGCCCAACACCGCTCCTAAGGAGTCGCGGGTTCCTAACCGCTGGGGCCTCGAGCAGGAGTCTCAGCAGGTGCTGAGGGTCCGTGCCGGCTGTGCCTGTGTGCGCTCCCGCAGCCTGCCTCAGTACCTCGCCCGTTCACTCCCTGGAGGCCTCAGACACTGAGTTGTTATCTTAACACATGTGTGCTCTTCATTTTTATTTTCTGTAAGAACTCTAAACTATTGTTGACTGTTCTATCTGAGCATTTTGATTTTGAGAATATTTTGAAAAGTTCAAGGGGCCTGCTTGGAGCTTCGGTCTGCATCACTCTGGGCTCCTAACCTAGCTGAGGAAACATTCACATCCCTGCAGAGAGCTGCCTTGCTTCCTGGAGATCTGCAGTTTCCTTGTCAAGTCTTAGTGTCACATGTTTGCTCTTATTATGGATGGAATTAGCTTCCGTTTTCTCTCTCCAGCTTCCCAATCTGCTTTCAGATTCAGTTGCAAATCTGACCTCACAGGAACGCAATGGCTGAACTAGAAGCCCCTGGAAAGTGTTCAGGCAGGAATGGATCCCAGGGTCCTTAAGTCCGGCAGGGCAGCTGTGCGCAGGGTGCGGCCCTGCACGTGCCACCCGGGCAGAGGCGCTCCTTGCAGTTGGGTTTGTTTCACGCTTCCTTGTGCCCCGGGTGGCCTCCCTGTGCTCCACCCTCCACACCACAGGTCCTCGGGCTGAGGGCTTTGGAGCCATGCGCTGTGGGATCTTCCTGTTTCCCTCTTTCTGCTGTTTGTGGTACAGAGGGTTGGACTCAGGCCCTCCAGCCTGCTGCCACGTTGGAGCCCCAGCCCGGCTACGATTCTTGAGACATACTCCCGCTAAGTCACTCAGTTGTCCAGGCTGGGATCCAGCTTGTTGTCCTCCTGCCTCAGCCTCCCAGAGTAAGGATTATGGAGATGCAGGACCAGGCCTCTCTGAGCAACACCTGAATGAGAAGCAAACCTCTGGGCCGGCACGACACTGAGCACAGCGCGACTCAGCTGGAGACAGGGTGCGTTCCCAGGCTCGCTGGCCACTTGCATTCATCGTATGTAGTACGTGTGTATATGCCGTGTGTGATGTGCGCGGTGTGGCATGTATAATGGCATGTATGTGTGCATGCTGTGTGCCGTGTATGCAATGTGTGTGGTGTGGCATGTGTAACATGCATATATGTGTGTTGTGTGATAGGTGTGAATGTGATGTGTGCTGTACATGATGTGTGTATTATGTATGCACTGTGTGGTGTGTGCAGTGTGCATGGTGCATGCCATGTATAATGTGTATCCTCTGCTCTCCTCTCCTCTGCTCTCCTCTCCTCTCCTCTCCTCTCC
>PVJA010049686.1:0-13600 GCA_004027025.1 Myocastor coypus
AGACAGGGTCTCGCTATGCAGTTGAGGCTGGCCTTGAGCTCACTTTTGTAGCCCAGGTTGGTCTCGAACTCACACCAATCCTCCTGCCTCAGCCTCCCAAGTGCTGGGATTACAGGCGTGAGCCACCACGCCTGGCTTATACAATTTTTAAATTTTTATTTTTTTTCTTGTTTCAGAACCTTTGTTTATTCACTCATTTTTTATGGCCGGCTCAGCCCGCCCCAAGGGCCAGGCTGGCGCAGCATGTGGTGCCGGGGATCAAACTGCGGTCCCTGAAGCCACCCAAGCTCCCAAGCAGGTGCTTTAGACCACTGAGCCATCCCGCCGGGCCCTCTCCTTTCTCTAATTTATGAAGACAAGCGTGGGTTTGAGGAAGGTGAAGAAGGTGCAAATGAAATTCATGAGGAATGTAGTCATGCAATGACTGGTCTCCCAAACTGTCTTTGAAATGGTTGGTCAGGGGTCACACATGCACATGCACATAGCCATTCTATAGCCCAATCTGATAGATGTCGCTAAGGTACCCAAGGCTGTTTATAGAAAAGGATTTAAACACCTCAAACACAGGGCAGTGCCCACTAAACCAGGAAGACACTGCCCCACTCCACAGACCCCACAGTCACTTGTGGGGCTGAAGTAGCAGCAATTAGCAGCTGGAGCAGCATCCCTTCAGCTCAGGTGCAGCCTGGCAGGTGGTGCAAGGCCTGTCCCCTCCATCCAGTACTTGGTATTTGATTCTCAGGTCTCTGAGGCCTGTGAAACAGGCAGGCAAGGAAGTACAAGTGGCTGCTGTCTTTTTCCCTGCCCTGTTGCTCTAGGATGAGGTGCCCCACAGGGATGGTAAGGGCAGGATGAGGGGCTTCCTAGAGCAGAGAAGACAGAGTTTGGGCATTATAGCCAAAAAAATAGAAAAATGATCATTTTATTTTTCCAAGGTGCTGGTGGTTGCGGGGCTGCCGTATCCCTGAGACTTTCTTATGCTTCTGGTCCAGCACCTGGGCCATGTAGCTCTCCTGCTGCTTCTGGATCCGGAAGTCAGACATATGATTCCTGCAATGGAGCCGGAGCCGGCAGGTTGTTGGCAGTGTACAGCCCCAAGTAGGGGCCACAAGTCAGGCCACCCACTTCCATCAACAGCCAAGACCTGGCCCAGGAGCCCTCACCTGAAGATCTGTTTCTGTTGGCTGATAACTTGCTGTAACTCCTTAATCTCATTCTCTTTGCCATTAAGTATATCTTCTTGCTTTGTAATGTGAGACTCAATTTCTGTGGGGGAGAGAGGCAGGGAGGAGGGGTGGCTCCCACCCCATGGCCCCTTCCTAAGCTAAGGCTCCCTTTCCTTACAGGACTCCCCTGCCCAGGACTCTGCATGAACAGGTGCTAACACTTCAGTCTGAAGGTGTTTATGGAGTCCTGGGGTGGCAGTGTCTGGTGATTACAATCTTACTGTGGATGTCACCCAGGTGAGGGCAGGCAAAGGTTCTTGGAGGTAGGCAGCTGCAGGCTTATAGATGTCACCTCCTTGGTGAGCCTTTCCTCAGTCTAAAAATTACAACTCTTCCCAAGAGTTCCTATCAACTTTCCCCTGCTTATTTCCCAAGCATTTTTATTTTTCTCTTTAGTGTCTATATCTAACACCACATATTAATCTGTCTTCTGAGGTAGGTGTAAAGTCTACAATGGACAGGGATTTTCATGTTATTCACTGCTTTGTCCCTAAGGCCTAAAAACAGTAACAGGCACATATTAGGTGTGCACTAGATATATCTGTGGAATGAACGAACAGGCTATCTCCTAGGGGCTTCAGACTCAGAAACATCTAGTTCAGTAACCTCAGTCCAATTGAGGGCCAGCTGGTCACTCAGCCTGCTAGGGTTTCAGGAGTGGTGGAAGATGGGATCCCTACCTTTGGGAGACAGCTCCTGAAAGAGGAGTCAGGGCTTGGGAATAGGGGGCTTGCACATTAGCTCAGTTGTTTAAAGTGCCTGCTTAGGCAAACCCGGTCAGGCATGGGGGACCATGGTTCAATCCCTAGGTCCACATGCCCCACCAGATCTGCCCTTAAAGCAGCCTAAGCCAGTCAGAAAAAAAAAGGAATCCTCAACTTTTAGGTGGTAGATGTCTGTGATCCCAGTGCTTGGGAGGTGGAAAACAGGACAGTCAGTATGAGTGTGATCTACGTAGTGAGACCCTGTGAACCCTGTACTAACATACAATAATTAAATATATACATACATATATATATATATATATATATATATATATATATATATATCAAGGACTTCGAAATAGAGGACTGGGATTGGGTTAGGCAGGATAAGGGTAAATAGGCAGTACAGTACACCTAAGGCTCAATTGTATACCCAGCATTAGGAACTAATTAGAACAGGCAAGACTGCATTGCAATAAAGTTCACACTGATGAGAAAACATTACCACTTTGGACCAGCTGCCTCCCTCTTCAGCCCTGTGTGCTCATCTGTAAGATGGGGACAGACCCTCATGCAGTAGCAAAGACCCAGTGAGGAACTGACAGCAAAGACCAGCCTGAAATTATACACAGATTACATAAAGGGTGACTTTGTGTCTTAGATCAAAATCAAAGGAGGCCATCAGGATCTATTGGTGTATCATTTATATAAATGCCCATCAGGACGCACTAGAAAATTCTGATTCACAGAAGAAAATCCTGCTGTCTTTAAAAGCTGAAGATTAACTAGGACTTGAACTCTGACAATGTAGAAATGCAGGTGCACTTAGGGTTTCAGAAGACCTGGTACCAAGTAAAGGCCCAGCATAGAAGAGGGGAAGAGAGAAGGATGCCATCAACTCAGTGAGACAGAAACATCGAGTCCCCTCACAGCCATCCAGCTAAACTGTTTCTTTTTGTTTGTTCCTCTGAGCCTGTGTCTTGCTATGTAATCAAGACTGGTCTTAAATTTGCTCAGTAGCTCAGGTTAGCTGTGAGCTTACTACTCTCCTACATTAATCTCCTCAGTGTTGGGATTATAGGCATGGTCACCATGCCTGTCCAGGTTTTTGTTTTCTTTTTTCTTTTTTTTTTTTTTTTGTCTATTTGAGACAGGGTCTCGCTATGCAGTTGAGGCTGGTCCTGAGCTCACTTTTGTAGCCCAGGCTGGTCTCGAACTCGCACCGATCCTCCTGGCTCAGCCTCCCGAGTGCTGGGATTACAGGCGTGAGCCACCACGCCCAGCCAGGTTTTTGTTTTCTTTTATGGTGCTAACGATTGCGCTCAGAGCCTTCAAGTTGAGCTATATCCCCAGCGTTTATTAATTTATAGGATCTCACCAAGTCACTTAAGTTGCGCAGGCTAGCCTATTTTGGGGGGTATACAAGAATTGAATTTAGGACTCACCCTTATCAGGTAGGCACTGTGCCACTGAGCTATATCCCAACTGATATATGAAGTTCTTTTTTTATCTTTTTGAGACAGGTTCTTGTTATGCAGTTCAAGCTGGCCATGAGCTCACTTTTGTCGCCCAGGCTGGTCTCAGACTTGTACCAATCCTCCTGCCTCAGCCTCCCAAGTGCTGGGATTACACACATGTGCCACCATACCTGGCAATATGTGAAGTTCTTTAGGGAGAAAGAATTACAAATTTATATAACTCTTAAAATCTGTGGCATCTAGCAAAATAATGATTTAGAAGGGGTAAAAAAAAAAAAAAAAACCCTCAAAGCTAGGCAACTTAATTTGTAATTCTTTTTCCCTAAAGAACTTCACATATTGCCAGGTATGGTGGCACATGTGTATAATCCTAGCACTTGGGAGGCTGAGGCAGGAGGATTGGTGCAAGTTTGAGACCAGCCTGGGCGACAAAAGTGAGCTCATGGCCAGCTTGAACTGCATAGCAAGAACCTGTCTCAAAAAGATAAAAAAAGAACTTCATATATCAGCTGGGATATAGCTCAGTGGCACAGTGCCTACCTGATAAGGGTGAGCCCTAAATTCAATTCTTGTATACCCCCCAGAGATGCTATCTGAAAACCCAAAAGAAGAGCTGGGCTAGGTGGTACACATTGTAATCCCAGCATTCAGAAGACTAAGGCAAGAGAACTGCCACAAGTTCAAGGTCAGTATGAATCAGCCACCAATTGCAAGTCTACCCTGAACTACATACTTTTTTTTTTCTGGCAGGACTGGGTTTGAACTCATGACCTTGTACTTGCCAGGCAGGCACTTGTGCCACAGAGCTATCTCCCGACCCATGCACTGTTACATACTTTCATCAAAAAAAAAAAAAAAAAAAAAAAAGCAGCCAGGCATGGTGGCACATACCTGTAATCCCAGCACTTGGGAGGCTGAGGCAGGATTTTTTTTTTTTTAATTTAATGGCTAACCCAGCCTGCCCTGGGGGTGGGACTGGCGCAGCATGTGGTGCCAGGGATCAAACTGCAGTCCCTGTGGTTGCCTATGCTTGCCTAAGCAGGCGCTTTAGACCGCTGAGTCATCTTTTTTTTTTTTTTTTTTAAATTATTTTATTTATTTATTTATTTTCTTGTTTCAGAACCTTTGTTTATTCACTCATTTTTATGGCCGGCTCAGCCTGCCCCGAGGGCAGGGCTGGCACAGCATGTGGTGCTGGGGATCGAACCGCGGTCCCTGAAGCCGCCCAAGCTTTCCCAAGCAGGCGCTTTAGACCACTGAGCCATCCCGCCGGGCCCCGGCTGAGTCATCTTGCTAGCCCATGAGGCAGGACTGATGTGAGCTCAAGACCAGCCTGAATCGCATAGTGAGACCCTGTCTCAAAAAAGACAAAAAAAAAAGCAAAGAAAAAGGGGCTGAGCCTGCTGTTTAGTTGACAACACTCAAGAGGTTGAGGCAGAAGTACTGCAAGTTTGAGGTCCATGTGGACTGTATAGCAAGACCCTGTCTCTACAAACAAAACTCCCTATGAGAACAATAAAGAACACTGTAAGTAAGAACTCACATGGGGAATGGGACAGGGGTGGGTAGAAGCCAGGGAGAGGTTCACACTAGACTGCCCAGACGGGGCTTGGGGCTCAATGGAGGGGCTCAGGACATTCACATAGGAGGCAACTGGGCGCTGACTCCATGACACAGTGGCTGCAGAGCCCTGGGCCCAAGCAGACCTCTGTGGAAGGAAATGGCAGGCGGAAAAGAAGTCTCTGGTTGCCCAAAAAGAGCACTCCAGGTTCCTGGAGGGGAAGCAGGGGAAATGACCAGGGCAAAGAGGAAGACAACAGACCCACAATCTTGGGTGCGGAAGCAGTGACTACTGGTTGAATCCCCGGAGAAGCTGCCAGAAGCCACTGCTTACAACTGTTTAGGCCTGCCAACAGGCCTGGTCAGCCCAAGAAGTCACGCTGCTGCCACTGCCCAGTGAGAACTCTTACCAGGGGAAAAAAGGCTGGAGTGGTGCATTAAGGACACCAGGCTTCTCTTGGTAAGGGTCCCACCAGGAGAGGCCCAGCCTTTTTTTTTAGGCCTGGGATGTTTTCTGGCCTACTCAAGATCTGCTATAGTAAATGGAGAAAATATACCTGGAATTCACAGCTACATAAACTAGGTAATTATAATTATATATAACTGTGCTATAATATATAACTATAATTTATAATATATATATTATATATTATTAAGAAGTCAGCATTCTGGCAAAATGGAAAGGGTTCCTGCTCATTGTGGTGGTACACACCTATAATCTCAGCACTTGGGAAGCTGAGGAACAAGGATCACTTGTGTTTAAAGCCAGCCTGCGCTACATGGTGAGTTCAAGGTCAGCCTGAATTACATAGTAAGACCCTATCTCAAAACTATCCCCGGTCCACTCCACTCCCGTACCCAAGCAAAAGGAGAAAGAAAGGGATTCCTGAGGCCTTAGGACCCTGGGTAGCTGACTCTGATGAAAGTGGCCCTCTGGGGCCCGGCGGGATGGTTCAGTGGTCTAGGGCACTTGCTTGGGAAAGCTTGGGCGGCTTCAGGGACCGCAGTTCGATCCCCGGCACCACATGCTGTGCCGGCCCTGCTCTCGGTGCAGGCTGAGCCGGCCATAAAAATGAGTGAATAAACAAAGGTTCTGAAACAAGAAAAAAATAAATAAATAAATAAAAATTAAAAAAAAAAAAAAAAAAAAAAAAAAAAAAAAAAAAAAAAAAAAAAAAAAAAAAAAAAAAAAAAAAAAAAAAAAAAAAAAAAAAAAAAAAAAAAAAAAAAAAAAAAAAAAAAAAAAAAAAGAAAGTGGCCCTCAATTCACAGCTCACACTAAGCCAGTAAGTTGCCACTGAGGACAGTTGAAAACTAGCTGCCCAGAAATGTTCTATACGGTCTACAAATACTTTAAAAATATTTTTTAAGGCTGGCCAGACAGCTCAGCAGATTAAAACACCTGCTTAGACAGACACAGGGACGGGGATTTGATCCCGAGGCATGCCATGCTGGGGTACACTAAGATGGCGACTGAAACAGGGTGTGGTGATGCAGGCCTGTAATGCACTTGGGAGGTTGAAAAATTACAAGTAGGATCACTACAAGTCCGATCTGTGTAGTGAGACCCTGGAGACCCTGTACTACACACATTTAAAAAGTTTTTTTAAAAAAAAAGTTGAAATAAGAAAAAAAAAAAAGAAGGGCCCAGCAGGATGGGTCAGTGGTCTAAAGCGCCTACAGGCGGCTGCAGGGACCTCGGTTTGATCCTCTTATCCCCGGCACCACCTGTTGCGCCAGCCCTGCCCTCAGGGCAGGCTGAGCCGGCCATAAAAATAAATATACAAACAAAAGTTGTGAAACAAGAAAAAAAAAATAAATAAAAAAGTTGAAATAAAAAATGTTTATGTCAGGGGCTGGGAAGATAGCTCTGTGGCACAAGTGCCTGCGTGGCAAGTGCAAGGTTGTGAGTTTGAACCCCGGTCCCACAAAAAAAAAAAAAAAAAAAAAGCTTATGTCAGTTGCCAACATTACAATCTGGTAAGGTTCCATTAACAGTTGTTTTCTAGCCTGGCACTGTGGTGCATGACTGTAATGCCAGCACTCTGGAAGACTGCCATAAGAAGATCACAAATTTAAGCCCAACCTGGGCCATTTAGCAGCTTAGTGAAACCCTGTCTCAAAATAAAATTAAAAGGGGCTGTGCTGGGAATGGTGGCACACGCCTGTAATCCCAGCACTCGGAAGGCTGAGGCAGGAGGATTGGTGAGAGTTTGAGACCAGCCTAGGCTGGTCTGAGCTCAAGGTCAGCCTGAACTGTACAGTGAGACCCTGTCTCAAAAAGACAATCAATCAATCAATCAATCAATCAATCAATAAAAGGGGCTGGAGACATACTTCCATATGAAGGCCCTGTGTTCATACCTCAAGAAAACAAGACATGGTGGTGCATGCTTGTAATCTTGGCACTTGGAAGGCTGAGGGAGGATTGCTGTGCATTCAAAGACAGCTTGAGTTCCATAGTGAGTTCAGAGTCTAAACCACATAGTAAAATCCTGTTTCAAAAAAACAAAATAAAACAAAACCCTGTTTCAAACAAAATATGTAAAGAACTAGAAACAGAGATCTGGCAGGCCTGGGCCCCCATTTCCACAACATAAAAACTAAACACCCGAGGGAGGGCATGGCTTTCTGTCATCAACCCCTGCTTCTCCCTATTGGGACCCTGACCCTGAGACTAATGGCCAGTTCCCCAACAGGACTTCTCACCCTGGCATTCCTCTAGTAGCAAAAACGTGAGTGCAGTACACTATCTCTAAAATGCAAGAATACAAGGTGGACCGAGGAGGTAGCAAGTTTTAAGAAAAATGGGAGCAAGCTGTTCCTTTATGGTCACAAAGAATATTATTCACCAACTGCTTCCCTCATTTCCGTTGCCTGCCTGGTCCCTGAAGAACTTTTCGAAGGTGTTGTCCGCCTGGGCCTGTGTGTATCCTCAGCCGGGGGCAGAAGTTGGGGTGAAACCCTGCTTTTGACACAGGCACTGGGTTGCTGGGAAAGAGCCCATGCATGTTACCATGCCGGGGAGCATGGACCTCCCGCCTACCATTGCACTTGCTGATGAGCTGGTCCTTCTTGCTGGACTCCTGCAGGACTCTGTTCTTGACATTGGAGAGCCTGGATGGGAAGGATGCAAGGTGTGCAGGCCAGCAGACAGATAGGACCTCTCCCTGTCCCGCCCCTCTGAGCCCCACTCACGCTTTTTCAAAGGCCAGTTTCTCTTTTTCCAGCTGCTTGGACAGCACCTCCACCTCTCCAAGAGCAAACTGTAGCTTCTCCTCTTCCTTGGCTAGGAGGATCTTGGTCTTGGCATGGGCAGCTTTCTCTTCCTACAGGGACACAATTGGTCACATTACTCCAACCCACCTTGGGTTTCCTAGGCTTACTTGACCAGCCTTTTCTCATTGAGGCAGACAGAAGTCGGGGTACAGGAAGATTCTGGCCTCACCCTGGGGACTAGAGGTTCTAAGGCCAATATTCCATGGCTCTACCTAACCACAGAGATCTTTGGAAATGGACAAAGATTAGATCGCAGGGGCCACTACTTACTGCCAGCTTCTTTTCCACAGCCTGAAATTCTTCTTTACTGACAAAATTTTCATCCTGGAGAACCATCTGCAACAGAACTTGGCTCAGGGAGGGCTTGGAGCTGAGGTAGGCAGGGTTCTCTCTAGGGACAAGAACAAAGCCTGGATCACAGGATGATGCCCAGGGAACTTCAGATGAGATACACTCTGGAAAGGGAGATGTCAGTTCCAACAGATTCATTGAGGCCCAGCTCCAAGTCCTGCTTTCAAGGTGTAACCAAGGAGGAGAAAGCTCAAATGCACTCTTAATGTGATGATGTATAAAGCATAGGGGCTGTGCCACCCAGAAAGGCCCTAAGGGTCAGAACGGCTTTTGCTTTTTTTTTTTTTTTCTGTCTTTTTTGAGACAGGGTCTCGCTATGCAGTTCAGGCTGGCCTTGAGCTCACTTTTGTAGCCCAGGCTGGTCTCAACTCATACCAATCCTCCTGCCTCAGCCTCCCAAGTGCTGGGATTACAAGTGTGTACCACCATGCCCAGCAGAACCACTTTAAGATAAGGTGACTTTAGTCCTAAGGTCTGACTACTAAACAGGATAGGTCAGAAGAAGAGTAAATTGTGTTCCAGATGGCATGAACGCACATGCTAAAGCTAGCTGCCAAGAGAAAAAACTGCATACTTTCACAGAATGGAAGGTAATTTAGTGCCTAAAGCGGCATACATTTTGTTGAAATAGGAGTAGTCAATGGAGCACATCTCTTGCTTCTTCCTCCCACATTCAACTTCCCACAAGGGAAAAAGTTGTCTGTGAAACATCAGAAGAAGCACATATGAAGCTAGTGAAGCCATATTTCTTTTCTTTTCTTTCCCTTTCTTTTTTGCTTTTGGTTTTGTTTTTGAGTCAGGGTCCCATATGTAGCCCAAGCTGGCCTTGAAATCATGGTGATTCTCCTGCCTCAGCCTTCCAAGGGCTGGGATTACAGGAACGTACCACCATACTATTTGCTGGACTAGGGTTCAAACTCACAACCTTGCACTTGCCAGACAGGCACTTGTGCCACGGAGCTATCTCCCCAGTCCCATTATTTCTAAACTGAAGGTTTATTCTTTTTTTTTTTGTTTTTTTGTTTTTTGTTTTTTGTTTTTTTTGTCTTTTTGAGACAGGGTCTCGCTATGCAGTTGAGGCTGGCCTTGAGCTCACCTTTGTAGCCCAGGCTGGTCTCGAACTCGCACCGATCCTCCTGCCTCAGCCTTCCAAGGGCTGGGATTACAAGAACGTACCACCATACTATTTGCAGGACTAGGGTTCAAACTCACAACCTTGCACTTGCCAGACAGGCACTTGTGCCACGGAGCTATCTCCCCAGTCCCATTATTTCTAAACTGAAGGTTTATTCTGACATTCTTTTTTTTTAATATTTTTTTTTCTTGCTTCAGAACTTTTGTTTGTTTGTTTTTGTTTCAGAACTTTGTATATTTATTCTGATGGCCGGCTCAGCCTGCCCTGAGGGCAGGGCTGGCGCAGCATGTAGTGCCGGGTATCAAACCGTGGTCCCAGCAGCTGCCTAAGCTTTCCTAAGCAGGCGCTTCAGACCACTGAGCCATCCTGCCTGGCCCTATTCTGACATTCTTACTGAGGCAGAAAAGTCAAACAGGAAAAACCATGGCCTCCAGTTGGCTACCACTCGAGTTCATCTGTAGCTCCAACTCTTTGGACCTGGTAGCTGGGGTTTGAGAAGAAAAAAAGAAGACATTGTTGGGTTGGAGGCCCGTAAGTCAGCTGCTCAAGGGCCAAATGTGTGCTTACTGTCCCCAACGGGGCACTGCATGTGACACTGTAGAGGGGTGTGCAGAACAGAAGGGCTGTCAGTTTTTCTGCTTGCAAGGCTGGGCCTTGGGAGATCAATGACGTAATCACCACTAAAACTAGAGCCGCTGAAGGGCTGCTAGACCCTGCATCGATCTGGCAGAATGTTACTGGATTTAGGTGAAAATTCCTTGGTAAACACTCGCGAAGGCCTCATCCCTCTGGTTTCCTCCCTCCCAGGCTTCATCAGTTTCGCCTCTTCCCGACGACCCCTTCGGCAACCTGCTCTAACCCCTTCCACCCAAACAGGGCCTGGCCACGTAAGACATCCAGTTCGGCCGCTCCCTGAGCTCTTCTGCCTGCGTACCACGTTCTTCAGCTGGTGGATAAGTTCCTCCTGAGATTCAATCACATCCCGCAGTTGGTCGAAGGCGAGGCACACAGAGCCCGAACCCCCCGGCGACCACCCGAGGGGTGTCGCCATCCTTTGCCTCCGCCAGCGCGTTGGAAATGGCCGCCAGTGAGGGCCTCGCCACCGTCACCCACCAATGAGAATGCGACGCCACAGAGCACCTTGGTAACTGGGGCGGGCTTCGTCTGCTCGGCACAAGAGGGCCCGCCTCTTAAAGGGATATTCCGGAGCCAAAGACCCTCAACCGGTGAGAATTTAAATTCACAAGAAATTTGCACGTTTATTGCCCGCACAGGTGCTTAAACCACTGAGCTAACCCCAAACGCCCCAAACATATGCCAAAGGAGACATACGACGTTTTTGTTTGTTTGCTTTTTTAAGCTTTATTTTGCTTATTTAAATATTTATTTATTTATTCTTTTTGAGACAGGATCTCACTATGCAGTTCAGGCTGGCCTTGAACTCACTTTTGTAGCCCAGGCTGATCTCTAACTCGCACTGATCTTCCTGCCTCAGCCTCCCAAGTGCTGGGATTACAGGTGTGCACCACCACGCCCAGCTAAATATTTATTTATTTATTTATTTTTAATTTTTTGTTTATTTTTATTTTATTTTTTTCTTGTTCCAGAACTTTTGTTTGTTTATTTATTTATTTTTATGGCCAGCTCAGCCCGCCCTGAGGGCAGGGCTGGCGCAGCATGTGGTGCTGGGGATTGAACCTCAGTCTCTGCAGCCGCCCAAACTTTCCTAAACAGGTGCTTTAGACCACTGAGCCATCCTGCCGGGCCCTAAATATTTATTTTTAAAAATTGTATTTATTCATTTATTTATGTTATGGGCATCTCAGCCTGCTCTGGGGTTGGGGCTAGCACAGCATGTGGTGCAGGGGATGGAACTGAGGTCCCTGCAGTTGCCTAAGCTTGCCTAAGGAGGCGCTTTAGACTGCTGAGAGCTATCTCGTTGACCCATGTTTTGCTTTTTTATCCAGTCCTTCTATGTGTTGTGGGCTGGCCTTGAACTCACTTTGTAGCCCAGGTTAACCTTGAACTTACGGTGATCCTTATGCCTCAGCATCTTTAGCACTTGGATTACAGGCATGTGCCACCATGGCTGATTCTAAGGAATTGGTTTTTAGGGGCTGGAGAGATGGTTCAGCAGTCTAAAGCACCTACTTAGGAAAGCTTAGGCAACCGCAGGGACTGCAGTTTGATCCCTGGCACCATATGCTGCACCAGCCCACCCCCAGGGCAGGCTGAGCCGGCCATTTAAAAAAAAAAAAGAATTGGTTTTTATTGACCTATGTATGTATGTATGTATGTATGTATGTATTTATTGTCTATTTGACACAGGGTCTTGCTATGCTATGCAGTTCAGACTGGCCTTGAGCTCACTTTTGTAGTCCAGTCTGGTCTCACATTGATCTTCCTCCCCCAGCCTCCCAAGTGCTGGGATTACAGGCATGTGCCACCATGCCGGGCACAGGCTTTTCTTTCTCTTTCTTTCTTTTTTTTTTTTTTTTTTTTTTTTTGTCTTTTTTGAGACAGGGTCCTGCTGTGCAGTTCAGGCCGGCCTTGAGCTCACTTTTGTAGCCCAGGCTGGTCTCAAACTCACACTGATCCTCCTGCCTCGGCCTCCCAAGTGCTGGGATTACAGGCATGTGCCACTATTCCCAGCTCCCGGCAGTTTTTAAAATTTGAAAATCTTTCTGTATTTGTTTTTATTTATTTATTTTTTTTTTTATACTGGGGATGGAACTCATGACCTCCATCATCCACCTTTATTTTTTTGAGACAAGATCTTGCAGTGCCACTAAGTTGCCCAGTCTGTAATTAAACTTGTAATCCTCTTGCTTCAGCCTCTCAAACTGGTGGGATTACAGACGTCTGCCACCTCATCACTCTGCATGTGCATGTGTGGTGGTGGGAATAGGACCCTGGCCCATGTGCCTGCTAGACAAGCTCCTTATCACTGAGCCACACCCTAACCCAACTGTTTACAATCCTGTATATGGTCATTGTGAGCCTAGAGGGTGCTAAATGGGTTATGAGCCTCTACCCTGCCAAAACTCTACCAGGAATGTTCACCTTACCCCCTTTGGACAAAGTCACACATTGCTCTGGGTTAGCGATCCCTGTTTTCCCTAGGAACTGTGCTCTCTTCTGGTTCTTTTGTGTGGCGCTGCTTCATATCCATCCTTCACCATTCAAGGTCTCCCTACCACAGGTTACACTTCATCTCTCTGGGATACACAGGCTTGGTTGCCGGCATCCTGGGCATGGGGCTATGGGAGGGACCACTCACACCTACAACCCCTGACTCTAGAGGCCAACAAGCATCTTGGCTTCTGGTCAGCCAGGACCCAGTGAGGCTTAGGATGACATCACAAACAGCTGTTAGGCTGCCCTGGAAAGGCTGCCTCTGCATGGTTTGTTATCAGGTTGGTGTTCCATTTTATTGCTGCACAACAAACAACCCCCAGTTTTGTTTTGTTTTTTTCTGGGACCGGGGTTCAAACTCACGACCTTGCACTTGCCAGGCAGACAATTGTGCCACAGAGCTATCTCACCAGCCCCCAACCCCCAGATTTTTTTTTTTTTTTTTTTTGGTGGGACTGGGGTTCAAACTCACGACCTTGCACTTGCCCAGCAGGCACTTGTGCTTCGGAGCCATCTCCCCAGCTCCCCCCAGATTTTTTTATTTTATTTTATTTTTTCTTGTTTCAGAATCTTTGTTTATTCACTCATTTGTATGGCCGGCTCAGCCCGCCCCGAGGGCAGGGCTGGCGCAGCATGTGGTGCCGGGGATCGAACCGCGGTTCCTGAAGCCGCCCAAGCTTTCCTAAGCAGGCGCTTTAGACCGCTGAGCCATCCCACCAAGAATTTAAGATT
>PVJA010049687.1:0-13578 GCA_004027025.1 Myocastor coypus
GTTATTTTTATTTTTATTTTTTTTAGCAGGACCAGCGTTTGAACTCACAACCTTGCACTTGCCAGGCAGGCGCTTGTGCCATGAAGCTATCTCCCCAGCCTGTATATTTGTATTTTTTGGTACTGAAGATTGAACCCAGGACCTTCACACTGAGCTATCTCTCTCACCTACTTTAATTACATTTTAAAATTTTGAGAAAAAGTCTTACTAAGATGCTAAATTAACCAGGCTGAATTCAGATTTGCTATCCTCTTGCCTCAGTCTTCTAAAGTATTGGGATTACAAGCATATGCTATCATATATGACAACTGCTGTTTTTTAGTACCAAGTACACATTCTGGGAAATGACAATATAGTATTGGGTTAGGCAGTTTCCCTTAACCTTGTGGAGCTCTCAGTCAGGTGAATTCTTTAGTAGTGAAACAGTTATAGCACTTCATGGACCTCCAAAAACAGCCTAGGGAGGCATGAGGAGATTGGATAGCCCCTAGCTCTGGTTTCTGTTGCTACCTTCTGAGATGAAAATGAGGCCTTGGTAGGAGAGTGGCAGTTCTACTCAACCAGGCTTTCAGCAAAGCCCAGAATGGGGAGCCCTGGGACCATGGCTGAGGTGGCTCTGAAATGAGGCTGCAGCAGCGGGGAAGATTGCTGTTTCCTAGGCAATACTCTGCTTAATATTTTTAGCACATGGTCGTGGCAGAACTAAATGTAGTTTTTGATCCCAAATTGGTAATAAATGTAGACATATTTAGAGTCAGAAACAATGCATTTAAAATTCTCTGCTCCTTAATTGTACTGCCAAGTGCTGAGTTTAGATTTCTTTGTTTCTTGGCTACCTACCCAGCCTCCCACCATCTCTTGCAGAAGGCGCTGAATTTTCTCTGGGTGTTGGGTGAGATTGCGAAACCCGTGAGTTATGACTCTCTGAGCTGTGTTGAGAGGTATCTGATTTCTGTGTTTCTGCCCACATATGTAAATGTGTACATTTTAAAATTCATCTCCCTTTCAAGTTTTTAAAGCTCTTGTATTATAAATAATCTTGGGCTCTGAGGCATGTTAAAAATACAATGTCGTGGTTCCTGACTTACCTGGAAGGCACAGTTGTTGCCAGTGTGGTAGTAGCAAGTTCTGTGCTCGGTGACCCATCCTCTCATTGCCATCAAGTGTTTTGGTAGGTAAATGCTGTTTTCTTGGGGTCCCTTGATCAAATTTAAGAAATAACCTATTATCTATTATCATTATGAAGTTGTAATTTGTGTTTCAAATTACCCACAAAATAATATCCATTTCTCTTATGTCATATTTCTCAAGGAGGTTTTCTTTTTGATAATTATATTGTATGAGCCTCAGTTGTGGAAAGCTCTTATCTAATAATGGTCAGTGGGACCTCAACCTCCCAAGGGACCTTTTATGTGTTGGGTTCCATAATATGGTGCCCAGTATGCTCAGAGTACTGAGGTTATTGTTAAAATATCTGTTATATTTGTTTCTAGAGTATAAATGTAGCATACTTGTAATTCACAGTGGCTCAACATATGGTTTGGTATTTGCTGATAGTCTTTGTGGAGCTATAGTCTGGAAGTCTTTATTTTTTATTACTTTTAATAAGAAATAACACTGCGATAGTTTCAAAACATGGAAGTCATACCTTTCTTTCTATTTTAGTCCTATCAGGAGGCACTGACATTGTTTGGAAGCATAGAGATAGCAGTCTCCATTTGTAGACTATGGATATGGATGACAGAGTGTATGAAACTGGTGTTCTTTGGGAGCAGGCTATAGGGGAAGTTCATCATGCTTATTGTCAGGAAATCCAGTTATTATTATGCAAGCAGATACACAAGTAAGGCTTCAAGGGATTAAAAAGGGGCTTGAACTGAAGGGAGATACCAGTGTTTAGTTAAAGGGCTGTGAAGCTATTCTCAGAACAAATAAGACAAGCTTTTATGGATTTGCTAGGGTGAGCTAATGTCCAGTAGTGCTCAGGGACTAAATTCCAAAAGATGTTTCTTTTTGTGTGAGACTTGCACCACCAACTGATCATGGTTAGCTTGTTTAGGAATTGCTGAGTTACTCTCGTAATAGATGCCATCATCCTGCGCAATATTCTGGCTTTGTGGTTTGGTCCAGGCCTTATAATAGGCCTGAAGGACTGTAGGTACTCTGGTTCTTACAGCTGTTGAGTGCTAGCCATTTCATTCTTCATTTTTCTTCTCTGTTTCTTTTTCAAGCAGGGTTCTTTAATGTTGTATCACTATACACATTTTGCTGAGCAGAGTCCAGGTACTCCTGCTTCTCTTGACAGACATCTACGGCCACATCCAAAATGCCAAGAACTTTATTTCCTGGCTTCTGGGGTGTCTTCCATCCTTCCTAGGGATCTCTCAGGACCCATAGATTACAAAGCAACAGGGATTATAGTAGAGCCACTTGGATTTCTAGAACAGAAGAGAGGCTGTGTGGTTATAACAGTTATTATTTTATTTTATTTTATTTTTCCTTTTTTTTAGAATTTAAAAAATTTTTTATTATTATTATTTTTTCTTATTTCAGAACCCTTGTTTGTTTATTCACTCATTTTCATGGCTGGCTCAGTCTGCCCCGAGGGCAGGGCTGGCGCAGGATGTGGTGCCCGGGACCGAACCGAGGTCCCTGAAGCCTCCCAAGCTTCCCCAAGCAGGTGCTGTAGACCTCTGAGCCATCCCGCCGGGCCCAACAGTTATTATTTTAAAAGTGGAAAGAAAGAAGGAGTCCTGGGACCCTTATTCTGTCAGTGTCAGATTCCTTTCAGGGTGGTTCTAGAAATCGAGTCTATTGTTCTTGGTATTTTTGCTCTACCTGATTTTCTTTTAGAGGTAGAAGAATGGTAGCAAAAATTTGGAGGTAGGTCCAAGTCATCAGTAAGCTGGGCTTTGAATCATCTGCTTATTTTGTTTAGCTAGTACTAATGGAGAGCCAGCCAGCCTTGATGAGAGGTTTCAGTGGAAGTGCATCTGTAACCATTGAATACATAGTTCAGGGGTGTGGGGAGACTCATGATTCAGAAAAGCTGGGCTCCAGGGAAGACTACCCTGTGTGAGATGAAACTCCCACTGCTTTTGTTTATTCTGTCTTTTGTTTGGATTTCTCCTAGTAATAGTTAATACTGAGTTAAAATCTTTTTGAAACTTCACTCTGTTAGACCCTGTGCTGTATGCTCTATCATATCATTTAATCTGATAACCACACTGCTAAATAGTTAGTTACTATCAAGTCCTTTTACAGATGAAGAATTGAGACTTGGCCAGATCCAGCCCCTGGCCTAAAGTCACACAGCTAGACAGAAAGAGTTGAAATCCAGAGTCTGTGCGATGGAGTGGAGATGGAATAGAATGGAGCTTTGATAACCTTGTTTCCTATTGTTAGATACAGGCTAATCACTCTCAGGACCACTCATGAGTCAAAGAGTACTCAGTCCCCTTGCCCATTGTCTGCTGGGAGCTTCAATTTTGGGTTTGGTAAAAATTACATTGACCATGCCAGGCTATTTCTCTAATTCATCTGGTCACTTACAGATATGCTTAGTTAAGCCTCATTCATCTTTCTCTGCTTCATCTTCTTTTTCTGCCATGTAAAAACAATCTCATCTTAAATGGGAGGTAGGCTGTCAGGATCATATAAATAGTTGGAAGTGAGTTTATACTGTCTTGGCTAGCTTTTCTGAATATAGATTCCCCTCCCCTCTGCTGAGTCCTTGCCAGACATTTGGGTATATGTGAGGGGAGTGCTTGGCATTAAGCTCTGTGAGGGGGAGCAGTGATACATTGCTGAATATATAGCCAGCAAGATTAAATGATGGGAGTTTTAAGAGATCAAGCCACAGGAAACCAGTGACCTGGCTATAGTCTGAATCAAGAGCATTCTTTGTTTTGAGTATCTCTGCCTCTGCTGTGGGCTGAGCTGTACAGTATCAAGGGCATTCAGTAGTCTAAGGGTGTGGGTGTTGGTGTGTGGTGTATAAACTGGGACATGGTAGAAGTGGGTCTTTCCACAAGAGGGCCCCAGTAGGCTCATTTAAAACTTTCTGCCTTGACATAAAATGTACCTTTTTATTTACATTGTGCAGAATAATTAAAATGATGAATCCAGCTTCATTGGTTGAGTCCACAGACCACTGAAAAGACAGCATGGTTTATGGGAAGAGCATAGGTTTTGGGGCTAATCTGGCTTTGAATCCTGACTCTTCTGCTCTCTGGCTATACCAACTCTGGCAAGTTACTTAACCTTTCTGAGTTTTGGTCTCTTGTGGGTAAAATGAGCAGCATATTAGAAACACCTTGGAGAGCTGTTGTGAGCTCAGTACTTTGCTTGGAATGTAGACAATACTCCATGAATGTTGACTGTAGTTATTGTTTGACAGAATTTATTTTCCCCTGGGATATTCTGTTATTGCATTGGAATATTGGAAGATGGGGTATCACTGTGGTAGTCTCTCTTTCCACCTCACCATTCACTGCAATTATGGTTATTAAAACTTTACAAACTGTAAGAAATTAAGCTCTTTCTTTTTCTTTTCTTCTTGAGACAGAGTTTTACTGTGAAGTTTGAGCTTTGTAGCCTAGGCTGGCCTTAAACTTATAGCAATCCTCTTCCCCAAGCCTCCTGAATGCTGGGATTACAGGTGTGTACTACCACACTTAGTCTCCATTATTAAAATGCTAGTAGAATGTTGAAAAAAATCACATTTAGACAAATGATCATAAATTTCCAAACTGAACTATTTGACTTTTTAAAGTGCCCTATTCTTGTGCCTATGACTTAAGTTTTCTCTTTTCTCCTTTGACCCTTGTAATTCCTATTGTTTTCCCCTGGGTTCCTTGTTTACTCCTTTTATTTTCCTAACCTATAGCCATGAGTTAAAGACTATTTTTGGCCTGCTGTGCTTTTCTATTTAAGGTTTGCCACCAAGACTGGGATTCTATTCTTGTTGCTTTGGTTATCATCTATGTGCCAGTGGTACCAAAACTGTGCCCAGCTTTAACTCTCCCAGTCTCTTTTGTCTTCAACAGGTATGCCATTGCCAGAGCTTTCTGAGTCCAGTGACAAGCTCTGTGCCTGATGGCATTAGATTTTGGTTGTCTTATAGATACCTAGGGTCTTCCATGTCTCTGGATCCTTAGTAGTCAATGAAAATTGAGTCTTATGCACCTTCTGGTGTTTAGATTGTTGGAAGGCTGGGTCTTAGCTACCTTTTGGAATTTCTGTGCTTTTCACTACTAGAATATGCAAGTTGAGTAGGTTGTATCTTTCCACCTGTGAGGGTACAGGATATTGACAAAGGGTGAGGAATACCCCTTCACTGCTCTTCTTTTGTTACTCTTTCTTGTGGTCCTCTTCTAAGGCTCTGTATTCCCAGTGGGGCCTAGGGAACTATCCTTGGTTCCCTGTGCTTGCTCTTTGGCAGTACTAGTGCTTGTCTGTGTCAAGCCACTGGAATAGCTTGTTTTGGACTCTCTCTTGTTAGCTGCAAGAGTGACTTTTGGTGTTGTAACTCTTTAGTCAGGTAGAAGCTTGGTTCATTGTGAACCTACCACCCACCAGCAGCCTCCTTTACTCATTTTCCTTTTTGAGTGCCTTGGCTCTGAGAACAATCTCTTGTTTGCTTAGCCCTGGGTATAACTTGAGTAATTAGGACCAATTCTGTTCTCATTGTATAAAAGGCCAGTTCTGAGTCCTTTCTAGCCAGCTGGGCTGGACTACAGTTAATAGCTATACTTTTTTTTTTTTTTTTCCAAAGGCTCTGTTTTGCTGTCTACCATTTGACTTTTTGTTGAGTTTGTTAACTTAGGGGGGAAAAAGCCTTTTTGCCTGACTACTCTGACCTTGTTTCTCTTGTCCTTCAAATTATTCTTTAAATTTTCATTTATTTTCTTAAGCCTTTGCATATTGTTTTCTCTTGTTAGAGATGTCCTTTCCATGTCCTCTCTGCATTGTTTTTTCAGCTTCATGTTTGTCTGCTTAAATTAGGTGGTGAGCTTCTGTTTGTGTAGAGGAGCGTGAGTTATTGTGTGTGTGTATATGAGTTTGTGTAACCCATAAATAGTAATGAATGTGTGTCTGTGGAACAAGCTCAGTGTCTAACCGTCAGTGCATAACACAGGAGTGTATTTTACAGCTGTTCCTGCAGCTGGCAGTTCTGCATTCCAAGGGATTGACCCTGGACACCAAACACTGGGAAAAGCTCTGAATGGGCCAAGACTGCCTTGCAATTTCAGCAGGAATGTTGGTCGAGTCTTTCCATTTTTGTTTTGTTTTGGGTTTTGGTACCAGGAATCAAACTCATGACCTCATGCTTGCCAGGCAGGCATCATGCTGCTGAGCTATCTCCCCAGGCTGAGTCTTTCCATTTTCAAGTTTGAGAGTCCCTCTTTAACATGTATTTCCTTCACCATCTGAGTGTAGCTACCCAACGAAAGTCTCTACTAAATTTTTTTTAAAAAATCTGTCTGTCTGTCTGTCTGTCTACCTACCTACCTACCTATCTATCTATCTATCTATCTATCTATCTATTTATCTATCCATCCATCTATCTATCTAGGATCTCATTATTCAGCTTGGATTTATAGTGATCCTCCTGTCTTCGTGTTCCTAGCGCTGGGATTACAGGTGTGCAACACCGCTCCTGGTTTCAGTAGCTGGCATGGTGTGGCACTCCCAGGTGGCATCATATGGGGTACATTGAACCCAGCCCTTCAGCTTGCTAGGTAGGCTCTTAGACTGCTGAGGTATCTTCCCAGACCAGAAGTCTCTGCTTTTAGTTTGAGGCATAGGTTAGCTTGGGAGTGTATGAATTTTGGAAAGGTAGGAACTCTGAATGGTGATTCCTGTGTGCCTCCTCTGCCCTAACTTTGGCTCCAGGGACAATAGTTGCTATCCTAATCCCAGTGAGGGAAGAGATGGCCATGTGTGTTTTGTTTAATTCTCCCTACCACCTTTTGAAATAGGAACTCTTAGTCTGTTCATCTTGTAGGTAAATAAACTGAGGTTAGTGAAGGTCTGTCTAGATCACATAGTTATGAACTGACAGAACCAAGAGCTGATCTTAGGTTTGTCTGACTTTAAATCCACGTGCTGTGCTTTCTGTCCAATGTTTTTTTGTCTTTTTGCTTCAGTTTCCTTTTTATAGAATGCAAACAGGAATTCGTGTCTTTTTATTTTTCCCAGAAGACTGAGGAAAACAAATACATGGATGTAAAGTATAGATAAAATGGAGCCTCAAGATAGGATACTGAGCCGGGCGTGGTGGCGCACGCCTGTAATCCCAGCACTCGGGAGGCTGAGGCAGGAGGATTGATGCAAGTTCGAGACCAGCCTGGGCTACAAAAGTGAGCTCAGGACCAGCCTCAACTGCATAGTGAGACCCTGTCTTAAAAAGACAAAAAAAAAAAAAAAAAAAAAAAAAAAAAGATAGGATACTGAAGTGACTGCTTATGCAGGACACTTACGAGCTTTTCCTGTTCTCCCTCTACTATTTCCTGAGACTCAGAGCAGCCACTATCTGTGTGGCCTACCAGCCTTGTCAGACACTGCAAGAGACCAGTCAGTCCCCTTCCTCCCACCTCTTTCCTTTCTTTTGGCCACTTGCCATTCTGATTCCATTCTTTTGTTTTCTTTTTGAGAATACAAAACTTACCGGAGGATGTCTTGTTTACATGTGGCCCAGTTCCCTCCCCAGTCTTGCCTGAATGAGTGGAGGGCAGGAGTTAGGTGACCTCTTCCCACCCACCCCATGAACATCTGCTCTGGGACTGCAGTGAGCCAGCAATTCATATTGTTGAGAGCACCCGATATCTATTTAAATAGAGGTACAGCCTACAGATGGCCAGTTTTGATAGAAAAATGGACATTTCAAGTACCTTATTATCTTTTTTGTCCCAAAGCCCAAGGATACTTAAGGAAAGAATTACTGGTCAAACATTGAAATAGGTTCCCCTTTCCTGGACTGAGTGATGGTGTTCTAAAATTAGGTAACGGTTGTAAATGTAAATGTATGGATCTGTCCTCTAAGAGAGCCTAGGCTGATGGAAGGGTTTATTTTGTATTCTGTACAACAACTAATGATAATGAGGATCCAGGATTTGTGGGTGGCAAGTAGATTGGAGTAGAGACTCTCCTCAGAGAATGTCTGCCAAACTATGCCTCAGTGGGACACCATGACTTTGGCTTTATGTCAGGGACTGATGTTCCCTTTTGTGGCTGCTTTTGGATTGTAGTGATAGGCTGTCCTGATAGAATGTAACTATATCTTACTTTTCCTTGCCCTCTTTCGCTTTCTCCCTCAGCATCCAAATAAAGCCCTGAGTAAGCTTAGCCTGTATTCTGTCCGTCTGCCACTCCCTGAGTAAAGACCAAGACTGTGTGACGTGGCTACAGATTAGGCCTTGAAAGGACACAGGACATTGTTACACATACCTGATGCTGCAGAGTTTGCACTTGCTCTTTGAGTGTCCTTGCAAAACCTGAGAAACTGTCTTATGCTATTCTCTTGATCTCACTTTACCTCTGTCTCCCCTAAGTCCTCCAACACCCTCTTTCTGTGTCTCCTGCTCCTTTAAAAGAAAATGCAGGCAATAAATAAGTCAGGTGTGTAGCGCATGTGGAATTATTGAGAGGACAGGAAGGATCCATTTACCAATTGATCTCTCATCCTTAGTATTGGCAGAAAATGCTCCTGATGGTGTCTGTGTGTGTTTGTGTGTGTATACGTGTGTGTGTGTGTGTGTGTGTGTGTATACAGGAGATGGAGGCAACTCAGAGCCCCGCGGGAGGTGCTGTTTCTCTCATCCTGTACTCTGCTTTCCACTTGAGGAGATAGAGAAATAGCAATTTGAGTATCAACTGCTCCCTCCCTCTTTAGTCCCTTCTGGGTCTTTTCTTCCTGATCATTTGTTGTTTTGCCCTTGACTTCTTTCTCATTTCTCATTTATCTTTTCCCCAACACTAGTCTTTGTGCTTATCCTTGGCTGTAAGGAGGGAGAGTCTAAGTGTTGTGCATATGCATATGCAGGAACACTTATTTCAGGAAAGGAAATCTGTGTCTTTTAGGTTAATCTTTTTTTCTTTCATTATATGTTGTCGTGATAATGCTATGAGCCCCTCACTTTGATTTTTTTATTCTCTTCCCTCTGAAGGCTACAGGCATAAGAAAGGTATAGGACTTTAGAAAAGGTCAAGGGCCATTCCATCTTTATATCCAGCTCCCTGGACCTCCTTAACCTTGTTCTTTTTTTCTTTTTTTTTGTCTTTTTGAGACGGATCTTACTTTGTAGTCCAGGATGGACTTAAACTCACAACAATCTTCCTGCCTCAACCTTCCAGAGTGCTGGGACTGCAGGCATGTGCCACCGTGCCTGACTTACTAGCTTTTTCTTGATGTGACAACCTTCGCCCCTTGATTGGTCTCCCTTAGCCTAGCTCCACTCCTTTTTACACCCCAGGCATAGCCAGCCACCGGTCCAAAGCCTCATGCTATGCTGTGAACTTCCTATCTTTCAGTGTGATTGGTACCCCTAGAGAGCCAGGCTGCTGGAGGAAGCTTGCGTGGCATTCAACAGTTCCATTTTGTTGATGAGAAAAGGGAGGGTGGAAGGAACTGGCAGAAAGCAAGGCTTTAGTTGCTGGGTGAGTATAGCTGCTATTTTTAGCATCCAAGCCTTAGCTTTCCCAGTTGGCTGTGCTTTTTTAGCACAGTGCGGGTCCAGTAGGCTATTTTCTTTCAAGGCTGCAGATGTCCTTAGAGAATGTTTCTGTCTGCCCGGTGAGAGGTGTGGGTAGGGCAAAGGGAAGATAAATTAATGACATTGGGTCCCACTACAACAATGTCACAGTGCCAATATGTGGAGGTGGAACAGGGAAGAGTATGATGGAATAAGAGGATTAAAAGCTAACCACACTCTTCAGAGATGTCCTCTCCCACCAATTATTTATTCACTTAAGCCACTAATGAGTAAACTGTTAAATGAGATGCACTGAGGCTGAAGCCTACATAGAAAACTCTTATGAAGATCTGAGCTAGTACTAGACACAATCTGAATTTTTCTGAAGTTTTTTTTTTAATTTTTAATTTAATTTTATTTTTTTCTTGTTTGAGAACTTTTGTTTGTTTGTTTATTCACTCATTTTTATGGCCGGCTCAGCCCACCCTAAGGGCAGGGCTGGCGCACCATTTGGTGCCGGGGATGGAACAGCGGTCCCTGCAGCCGCTCAAGCTTTCCTAAGCAGGGGCTTTAGACCACTGAGCCATCCTGCTGCCCCTTTTTCTGAAGTTTTTGTTTTACTTATTTTGTTTTTCCTTTCTGCCTTTTTTCTAGATTACTTGCCAACTTGGATTAAGTTTTCTTAACTTCCACTTTACTGACATTTTAAAAAAAATATTCCAAACAGAAACTCTGTTCCTATTGTAATTACCTCTGCATTCCTCTCTTCCTCCAACTCCTTCAACTCTGCTTTGTGACTGGAATTTAACCATCTGACATAGATAAGAGACTCTTTCCTACCTTTTCTTTTTTCCCTTTGATGACTGTAGGAAGGCCTGGTTTGGCCAGTAGTTGTCATGCCCCTTCCCATCACTCCTGCTAGGTTCTGGAGGATGACCTAGGACAACTTGCCCCAGTGTCTTCCCATTCCCCTTAGGTTACTTTTGAATGCACTCCATGCCACTGTAACAGGACACAGCTGTGCTGTCTACTATCTTCCTTTTCCCTGGTTCTGCTGCCTCTCTGAGCAGTGGGGAAACCACTCCTGAAGTAGGAGATATGGAGGCATCCCAGCCCTTTATTAACATTCAAGCCCAAATAAAATATTATTAACAGTTTGCCTTCCTGAAGATTCCCCAGTTTTGACCCCACCATTTTTTCACTGAGATTCAATAGATGTAAACCAAACAGCTCACATCCTCTGATGTTCCTCCAAGCTGCCACCATGACAACTGTGGTTGTCCATACTCACTCTGAGAGATGTCTGCCCCGACTATAAGAGATGGGAATCTGAACCAATCAGTAGAATTGAATTTGAGCCAATCACTAGGCTCAAATTAGAAAGCTTGAGTGTAGGCCAACTTGGACCAGTCATCAGGCTTGAATGTGGGCCAGTCACAGGCCTGCAGCTGCTAGATGAGCAGCACTCTTATCATACTTCTTGGGTTGGTCTAAGAAGGGGATTTGTCTGGTGTACTGACACCCCCTTCAAACCCTGTGCTGTAGCATAGGTTTCATTCAAGTAAAACCTTACTCTAGTGGTCCTCTAAGTCTACTCATAATTTTTTTTTAGATCCTATGGACTCAGAAAGTCTTATAAATCTGTAGGAGCTTCTTATTCCAAGTAGAACAAAGTGGTCACTTTAAGAAAGAGGTAGGGGCCCGGCGGGATGGCTCAGTGGTCCAAAGTACCTGCTTGGGAAAGCTTGGGCAGCTTCAGGGACTTTGGTTCGATCCCCAGCACCACATGCTGTGCCAGCCCTGCCCTTGGGGTGGGCTGAGCCAGCCATAAAAATGAGTGAATAAACAAACAAAGGGTCTGAAACAAGAAAAAAAAATAAATAAATAAAATTTAAAAATTAAAAAAAAAAAGAAAGAGATATAGACACTAGGGGCTCTTATCCCTAAGGAGTTCAAGAGACCAGCAGCCAATGAAGATCAGTGATGAGACCACTAGCAAGCAGACTTGACTGAAAGTAACTGGTAGTATGCAGTGGCAGCTGATGGCAGCAGAGATCTGAAATCGGGAGTGTTGCCCAACAATATTTAGCTTTAGCCGACATTGACTGGCAGTATCAGAGCCCATAGCTGTAACATTCAGGGATGAAGGCATTGACTGTTAGAGTGCAGAGCCTCTAACAGAGCTGCTCCTTGCTGATTCATGATTTCCATCTGAATAGAGCAAAAGAACTCTCAACTGATTGACAACAATTTTAGGTATGTCATATAAGTTGCATCTTACAATATCTGTCCTTTTTTTGTATGTCTTGTTTCACTTGACATGAGGCTTTCAAGATTCATATTGCAACATGTATCATAATTTTATTCCTTTGTTATTGTTTTTTGATACAGAATCTCATCCTCTAGTCCATACTAGCCTTGAATTTACTATGTAGCTCAGTTGGCTACAGTGATTTTCTTGCCTCAGCCTCCCAAATTCTGGGATTACAGGTGCCACCATACCTGACTAATTTCATTCCTTTTATATAGTTGAATTATTAAAGGTATATACCATATTTAAAAATCTTTTTTCTCTGTTGATGAGTACTTAAGATTTCCACCTTTTAGATATTGTGAACAATGCTACACTGAACATTGATGTACAAATAGCTGTTTGCATTCCTGTTTTTAATTCTTATAGGTGTGTACCTGTGAATAGAATTGCTGGGAGTATATAGCAATTTGTCTTAGTCATTTTTTTGTTAGGATTCAGTACTCAACACCAGTAGTTTAAAGGAGGAAAGGTTTATTTTGGCTCATGTTTCAGGCCGTAGTTGGCTGGCTCCAATGCACAATGATATAATACAGGAACATGGCTGAGGAATACCTGCCTACCTAATGGCAGCCAGGAAGCAAAGAGTAAAGAAAAAAGCCCAGGAGAGAAGTACTGTCTTCCAGGTCATGCCCCAGTGGCCTACCTCTTTAGGCCAGTCCCTGCCTTCTAATAACACATTTAGCTATAAACTCATGGATTAATCCACCCTTAAGTGTAATACCACCATGATCCTATCACCTCTTCAAAGCCCTGCCTATGAGTATGTGAGGCTGTGGGGGGAACATATAGATATAAATGACAACACAGTTCCATATGTTGTTTTTGAAGAGCCATCACACTGTGTACCATAGTGGCTGCACTGTTTCACATTCCTGCCAGTAATACATGATACTTCCATTTAATCCATATATTCATAAATACTTGTTATTTTAATTTAAAAGAATTATAAGCATCTTAGTGTATGTAAAAATATATTATTGTGGCATTGGTTTGAATTTAATAATGGTTAATGATGTTGAGAATCTTCGTGTCCTTTTTGACTACTTGTATATCTTTTGAGAAATCTGCTGAAGTCTTGCTCATTTTTAAATTGAGTTGTGTCTTTCTGGTAAAGATTTAGGAATTCTTGGCTGAGTTACAGGCATGCACTGTAATTCTAGCACTTGCGAGGCTGAGCCAGGAGGATTACTGTGAATTCAAAGCCAGCCTAGGCTACAAAGTAAGTTCAAGGCTAGCCTGAACTACATAGTGAGACCTTTTCTTGAAAGAAAAGAAAGAAAGAAACAACAACAAAAAAGACTTAGTGTGCTGGGGATATAGCTCAGCAGCATAAGCGCCTTTCCAGCAAGTGCAAGGCCTGAGTTCGATCCCCAGTACCACGAAAACAAAACAAAACAGAACTCCCCAAAAGACTTAGAAATTCTTGGTATAATCTGAATTTTATTTTATTTTTTCTGTGCTGCAGATTGAACCCAGGGTATTATTGCTCATGGTGGTAGGTGCTTTACTGCTGAGTTATACTTCCAGCCCTGTGTAGGACACTAGGCACTTTTTTTTTTTTTTTTTTTT
>PVJA010049688.1:0-13552 GCA_004027025.1 Myocastor coypus
TCAGCTATTTTCAATATGACAACACAAAAAAAAATCTATAAAGATAAAATAAAATCACCTGTGATCCAGTACTTTTAACCTAACAGTATATTTCTCTCCATTTTTTATCATGTATTTCCCTTTGGATGAAGGACCAGATACAGGATGCACTGGTCATTTTTTCCCATTACTGAAAGCCCTCAATATCCAGACTTTAAGGAAGAGACATCACTTGGCTCACAGTTTCCGAGGACTCTGTCTATGGCTGGCAGGAATGTCAGTAGCAGAAGTGTGTGGTGCAGCGAAGCTACTGATAACAACTGCAATTCAAGAATAGGGGCAAAAGCCGGGCGTGGTGGCTCACACCTGTAATCCCAGCACTTGGGAGGCTGAGGCAGGAGGATTGGTGCGAGTTCGAGACCAGCCTGGGCTACAAAAGTGAGCTCAAGGTCAGCCTCAACTGCATATCAAGACCCTGTCTCAAAAAAAAAAAAAAAAAAAAAAAAAAAAAAAAAAAAAAAAAAAAAAAAAAAAAAAAAAAAAAAAAAAAAAAAAAAAAAAAAAAAAAAAAAAAAAAAAAGAATAGGGGCAAAGTGAGAGGTACATCTTCCACAAGGCCTGATCCCAGCAAGCTACCTGCGGTAGCTCTAACTCCTAACAACACTTTAAGCTACAAACATCAGTGAATTAATCTGTTCATTTCTACCTCACTCGTATTATTAAATTACCTTCCCAGGAATCTGTAATGCAGTCAAGGTGACAACAAAGGGTAACCATTATATACATGATACGTGTATATTTATGCGTGTGTTTGTAGTTGACTAATCTATAAAATCTGAGATGACACTCTACAACATTGTGACTTTCAAAATATAAAACAATATTTATAATGATTTACATTATAGAATACTGTAGCTTCCAATGAAATTGTTTTTAATATACTATATTTATTGTGCTACCACAATGTTTGGATAACTGAACGTTGGTAATTATTTTCAACTGTTGGTTGCCTGTTAAGTATTCTGTTGGGTGTTTTTGGTCGGCTTAGCCCACCTGGAGGGTAAGGCTGGCATGGCATGTGGTGCCCTGCACTTGCCTAAGTTGGCACTTTAGACTGCTGAGCTATCTCGCCAACCCTAGATATTCCTTTTAAAAAGTAGGAATGTGTAGAGCTTTTTAAGTCTTATATCTGAAAGCATGAATATTTTTTAAAAGTTTAGAAAACATTCCAGACTTCCTTATAGCGAAAATCATATACTTATTGAAAATAAAATATTTCTTGAAATAGAAATATGAGTTAGTTAACTAAAACTGTTAGTATGTGATAATTTTGGACTTTCTAAAATTGAATTTGAAGGTTCAATACAATATTTTAAGGCAACAGTTAAAAGTGATCTGTGAAGTATGCTATACAGGTTTAATTGCATTCTGCTGTTGACTATTTGGATCTTATATAAGCTCAGAAGAGTTTTCATAACAGGATAGCCCAGGCTTGGTGACTCAAACACCAGAAAATTTGATTTGAAGTGTCCTGGAAGCTGGAAATTCAAAGTCACAGCACCGGTTGTGTGGGATTCTGGTGAGGTCTGTCTCCTGGGCCTACTACCAGCCTGCCATCTCTTCACAGGGTCTTTGCATGGCCTCTCTTCTGTGCCTGCCTTTCTTCCTACTTCTCAAGGACGGAAGTCTGACTAGGTCAGAGAGCTGGCCACATGACTCCTATAAAACTATATTTAGCTCTCTGAGGATCCTGTTTCCTACTGCGGTCACCTCAGGGAGCAGCACTTCAACATGTGAAGTTCTGGGAGAACATTAGTGAGGCCCAACAGGTGTGTGTGTTTGTGTGTGTGTGTGTGTGTGTTTGTGTGTGCCATCTTTGATGCCTGCCTATCTGAGATGTATCATCTGTAAAACGAAAATGAAGCATTATTTTGTGGCTATGGTAAGATTAAATGTGTTTTTGTTCACCAACCATTCAACAACAATCCCTACCAAATGGTAAATGTTCAATACCCAAATCCTAGCTCAAGGAAAATTTGAAGGTTTACACGGACATTGTAGATATCAATTATAATATACTACTGGAAAGATAGTTCCTATAGCAGAATTTCTAAATTGGACATCCTCTTAATTCTTTCTGTTATCAGGAGTCATTAATAGTTAAGAAGAAGAAATTGACTACTCAAGTAATCTAAAATCATACATCCTCTTAATTCTTTCTGTTATCAGGAGTCATTAATAGTTAAGAAGAAGAAATTGACTACTCAAGTAATCTAGAATCATACAATATTTTTGCAACATTTGAAGACTAAGACAAAATTTTTCAAGAACCACAGCCTTTTCGGGGGGAGGGAGACTGGGAATTGAACTCAGGTTCTTGCATTTGCCAGGCAAGTGTTTATTCTACTGAGCTATCTCCCCAGCCCCAAAGTTAAAATTCTCCTCTCTCTCTCTCTCTCTCTCTCTCTCTCTCTCTCTCTCTCTCTCTCTCTCTCTCCCTCTCTCCCTCTCTCTCTCTCTCCCTCTCTCTTTTTGTTGGAGGACCAGGAGGTTTGAACTCATGACCTTGCACTTGCCAGGCAGGCACTTGCATCATGGAGCCATCTCCCCAGCCCAGGAACTATAGCTTTTTAACTCCTTTGGATTAAAAGAACTGCAAAAAAGAAAGTAGCCATCTTCTATGATACACATAAAAGATAAATTAGTTGAATTAAGTAAACTAATTACTAATTTTAATAGATTGGAACAAGAAAAGACACAACATTTAAATATTTTGGAAATTGGAAGTTAAATTAATTTCAGTATTTTTTAAAAAAAAAAGTCATCCACATAAACAGTATGGTTTCCAATAAAATTGTTCCCAAATACTTATTAAAATATTTAAGTATACAGAAAAATATGTACAAAAATTGAGCATCTGTCTTCTCTTTTTATTAAAATAAACTAACTCATAAATCAAGGAATTCACAAATATTTATCTTTTTTGATTTAATATAAGACAAATTAATATTAGATGTGTAAATGAAATTCTGAAACAGAGAATTAAAACATGTATAGCCATGTAGTTTTAGAATTCCGATGAAGAATACCCATCTCAGCAAGACTGGGAAGATAAGACGGAGGGAGTGTCCATGTTACAGAGATCATTCAGAAGAAGATCAAGAAATGGCAGTGGGTGAAAGGATAGTGGTGGCCTACAATGGGTATAAGAAAAATTACGGAAAGGGAAGACTCCAAGTAAGATTTTGGGGTGACTTACAGAAATCTGCAAAGGGCTCAGTATTGTGGAGCCAGAGATCAAGGCAGTGAATGGCAAGAGATGCAGCCACTGACATAGGTAAGGAACGTCATGGGTGACTTACATATACTGTCACATGAATCTGAAATTCAGTCTATAGTCAACAGGAAATGACAACATTCTACAGCTGCCCGATACAGTGTTCCTGACATCTTAAACACTTTTTCCTGGCTGTCTATGGAAATTAACTTTAAGATAGCAAGAATAGATACAGATAGACTAGTAAAATGTTTTGGTAGTCTTACTAGAATTTAAGTAATAAAGATTACAAAAATAGAGACCCAAAATGTCAAAAAATACTTAAGCATTAAAATTATAACTCCAACATAGGAAACCTGAGAAACACCAACACTAAAGGATAAATCACGTGAATGAAGCCCATAAAGGAGGCAGAGAGGAGACAAGAAAGCACAAATGAGTGGGGCGGAAGAGGGAACTGTGCCGAGAGGGGAGCAGAGAGGACACCTAATGACCATCCACTGGCCATGCAAGCAGAAAACAACGTGTGAGCAGGGAATGGCAGTGTGAATCTTGTGTAAAGACTGGGAAGGTGAGCTGCGTTTCTATTAGTATATGTTTGTGATGCACAATGAACAGATTCATGTCAGGTGTTTGCACATAACACATCCACACCTTGATCTTTTGCACTTCTCCTGTCCATTTCCTCCCTACCATGTATCCCCATTTCCAGACTCCTATCACATCTCTGCAGGTCTTTCGGTAGCCAGTTTAAGTTTCTTTTATTTTGCTACCAAAAAAAAAAAAAAAAAAAAAAAAAAAATTGTCCTTTGCTTTCTCATCTAATATGAACCACGTGATATTCAACTTTCTAAGTCTGATTTACTGGGCTTAGCATCATGGACTCTACGTAAAAAATTCGTCCCCCCGAATCTTCTCACCATTTGCTTTATGAATTCCTGATGATGGCTATTATTTTTTTCTGTAGTAAGCTAGAATCTGTGTTGTTTTGATTTATATTTTTTTTTAAATACCCAAAGGTGCTGAACATTTTTTTTTATTCACACATTAGTTGTTGTCTTAGTTACTCTTCTCTTGTTGCTGGGACAATGCCAACACTCAAAATGAAGGAAAGAAATGTTTATTTAGCTCATGGTTACTGGAGGTTTCAGTCCATATTCAGCTGGCTTCAAGAAACCCTTGATGGTGGCTGGCAAAGAGCAAGAGCACTGGGAGAGCTAGCAGCAGCTCGAGCAGCCAACTTCTCTTCCTTCCTTACATTCAAATGTAAATCACCTGTCCCAGGGCAGGTGCAGCACCCATTCTCACAGTTATCAATTACAAATTCCAGAAGCTTCCCTCACGACTCCATGAGACTTTAGGGGAACACCTAGACACAAAGCAGAACAGTTGTCTTTTTTTTTTTTTTTTTTTTTTTTTTTTTTTTTTTTTTTTTTTTTTTTGAGAACACTGTTCATTTCAATTTGTGATTTTTTTTTGAGCCATTTTGGGGGAGTCTAATTATTTCTTAGCTTTGTAAATATTCTATGTATGAATGCTCTTTGTAAGGAATAACTGACTTATTCAGTGAAAAGAACTGAAATTCCTTTCACACTCTGTAGGTCTTCTCAGTCTGTTTTTTGTTTCCTTTACTGTAGAGAAATTTTTTTAGTTTACATATCATTAGATGATTGGTGATGTTATTTCTTGTGAAATTACAATTCAATTCAGAATGTCTTTGAGTATGTATATGTCCTCAAGAATGTTACCTATTTTATCTTCAAGCGAGCTTAATATTTTTGTATCTGTGAGTGAGAGATGTAGCTGTGAAATGACTCTAGAATCTTTCTCAGCAGTAGAAGCAGGAGATAATTTCCCACTACTTGAGGTAATATCCTATGTTGTGCAGCAAACGTAGGGGGTAATGTCCAGTAAGTAATGTCCAGAGATTAGACAGAGAAATCTAATTCAGATACAGGATCCTGGCTCAAGACTAGGATTTCCAGCCCAATAAAATGGTCTACTTGAGAAAAAAAAAAAAAAAAAAAAAAAAAAAAAAAAAAAAAAAAAAAAAAAAAAGGCTTTCAGCTGAAGAGTCAGTCACTGGAAAAAAAGAAAATACTTCTACATTTGAAATGGGAGACAAAAGAAGCACAATCACTGCTAGTGACAAGCTGGATCCTGGTGTCCTATCCAGTGACTTACTCAGGAAATATTCCTTAAATACCTTGAAGTAAAGGCAGGACAAGTGCCCCAGAATGTCTTGGTCTTGAGTGTGAATGCAAAGATCAAGTGGATCCAAGAAAGGAGAGCATCAGTGCCAGAGCCAAGAAAACATGGGATGAGTGACACAGGAAGACACGTTCCATCTGCAGGTCTGGTGGACAGCAGAGGTCAATTTCTAGAACACATAAAAGAGCCAGAGAAGTGAGTCGTTCCACACAATAAAAAAAAGATAAATCAAGGAAAAAAAATATTACGTCAGATATAATATATATATAAGCTGTCCTTCCCTGGCACCCAGAAGTTTTTAATGAATGTTACTGAGTGAAAACATGAATGAATAAGCATATGTGATGTAATAAATTAAAAGTTAGATAATAGTTTTATTCTGCTTTGCTTTTCCTAAATTAAAATTGCCTCCCAGTATTTCATTCTCAATCTAATTTTTTCACTTTTAGAATTATGTATGAGTCATCGCCACCACCAAATTTCTCTAGGGAAGAGTGAATGTAACAAAAAAAAAAAAAAAAAAAAAACTTTGTGGATAAGAGTTAGCTTTACAAAAATAATCATTTTTCCCCTGGCAAATTAAACAGAAATCTATGGAAGCCTTTGATGGAAACTTCTTGCCAACATTAAGTACTTGCCCCCTGTATTGGCTTTTCCCCCAATTTTATCTATGTAGGAAAGTTATTAATCAGCCTGGTTTTACCTGAGAACTGTATTTTTACAATTACACATACAACCCATGTGCTAAGCATACTCTCAGTAAAGGGCACTGCTCAATGAAAGCAATACAATATGCTCTATAACCCAGCAAGGTCAACCCATGAGAAGAATAAATAAAAAGATAATTGAGTAACTGATAGACTCATCTAAGAAGATATGAAGGAAGATCATGTCTGGAGGTCAAACTGGTGGGAAAATAAATGGAAAATGATGAGGTCACAAGGTAAAATGATAAAGAGAATCGGACTTGGAGTCAGGAGACAAGGCTTCTTGTTCTGTGACTTACTTTGCAGTCTAGGACAAAGCAATTTAGCTCTGCCTAAGCTTCTCAGCTCTTACCTTGCCATTACTTACTATGCAGGACTCATCGTGCTCTTTTAAATATATCAGTCAAGTCATATCAGTTCTCTGCCTAAATCCTACAATAGTTTCCTATTAAAATAGGAATAAGATAGAGCCCCCTCTCCATGTCCTCAGTATCCTGCGTGAGCAGGACCGTCCGCACCTTTCTGAGTGTTGTGAATCCTTCCCCTTCCGTTCTTCTTCACGAGCCCTGGCTTCCTTTGCATTTCTTAAGTTCTGGGAAGCTCACAAAGGCTGTCTTCTGCCTAGAATCCTGAGCCCTTGCTCCTCTGTTTCTTTCGATAGCTGTTGACTTTCTACTAGAAAAGTCACTCTTGTCCATCAACCTCTATCCCCTAAGCATGAGTTATCTTCTCTATTTATAAGACTTGCTAGCGCCATGTCACGTCTTGTCCATATCTTGTTCACTGGTTGTGTGTAAATGCTCTGTGTGTCCCTCTCACAAAACATCTCCTGGCCTGGCTCATTCATCACTGAAATCTCAGGCTAAAGCTCACAATTTATGCTCTATTGGTATTTCTAGAGCAAAGGAAAAGAAAGTAGGGGATAAAGGAATAGAAGAATAAGAGAAAATTATGACTTTGTATCATAGAAAAACAATCAAGGCATTATTCAAACACCTCATTTTCTTGAATACATTTAAACACCACATACTTGGGATTTAAAAGCACTCCGTAGACTATTGTACGTCTGTTCTTGATATTTCAGTAAAGTCTGAACAATGCAATGGTTTTTTGCCCATATGTGGGTGAATATGAACGCACGTTCTAATTTTCATCATTTATTTGAGTGAAACTGGGTTATGAAGAAACATGAGAGACCCTCAGAGCACAGTCAAGATGTCAACATTCACAAGTCCATGTGTTAGCCCTCGAAATGACACTTTCCCAGCTGGCTAAGTTAATTTTGCATTCGATCAAGCTAACAGTGTCAGATCATACCTAAACAATATGAAAATGTATAACACCGGACGATAGTAATAAACAATAGATTATTTCAGTGGCATATGGCAGATACACAGTCAGGCCAGCCTCAGATACAACCTCTGAATTTTGTTTAGAAATCAGTGCCTGAATTCTTCCTTTAGCATTCAAGCCAGTCCTAGGAAGCTGTAAACAATTATTCCAAAGAAAAGATCAGAATGAAAAGATCAGATAAAGGAAAACAAAGAAAACAATGCCCATTGAAAGAATGAGAGCAGAACAGGAAAATGTTGTGGGAGAGACCACAGTGCCCCTGGGCCTGCAGCAGGCTGCCACGCACCTGGAGTTGTGGTGCGAGGACCCCCCCGAGAGGGCTGCAGTGAGGCCTGTTAGGTGTTTGGCTTGAGAAGATGTGAAGAAGCAGAAACGAGGCAGATGATGTAGAAGGGATAAAGGAAAATCAGGAAGACCAAGGCTATGCCTGATCTCTGAGGAGAGGGCCAGAAAAGCCCGGATGCCCTGCTCTGGGTGAGGACCACGGAGACCTCACAGGAAGTGTTCCCATTTGTAGGTTATATCCAGGGCCACAGGGGTGTATCCGCGTTCTTGTCACCCTCCCCCATCCCTTTCCTTCATCGCAGGACCTCTCCCCGCACTTCAGAGTAACCCAGAGCTCTGGAGCGAAGGGGTTCCGGAAGTGTGGAAGTCAAGAAGCTTCTTTAACTAACTGAGCTTCGCAGGCAGAGCTGAAAGCAGACAGAAAGAATGAGGAGCTCTCTGACTTTAGCAGTCTGCCCTTGCTTCCACAGCCACCCAGGCTATCTCCTTCATCAGTAGGAATAACAGCTAGTCAGTCTCCTCTGGTCTTTACGGGTTTAAGATCTTCCACTAAGAAAAACGCAGCATTTGCCCTTTGGATTCCTTGAGCGCACAGAGATCCACACCTGCGCAAAGAACTCCTGGTGTCTACAACCACCTGACCCACCGCAACTTGCTGCGCCCTATGTGCCTGAGCTGGAAGTCAGTCAGTTGGAAAATGTAAGACAGAAACCCTCATAGTAGTTGGGACAAGAGTTATAAAAATAAAAAGCCGCCCAGTGCGATGATCCGTAAATGTGTCCCGGAGACCTGAGTGGCTCCCAGATTTCATCAGAGAAACAAAAATAAGTATCTGTAGCTTAAGTGTCAAAAAAAAAGAAAAAGAAACACTAGAGTTAGTCAGAAGTGCATGCACAGCAGCCTACAAGGGGAACACAAAATGTATGAAAACATTCACACAGAGAAATCACAGGTAAACCAAGGTGAGGGAAAACGAGGAGAGAAACCAAGAAGGAAGATGGAAAAAAACAATGAATGAAGTAAAAATTACCTCCATTTTCTGACTATTTGACTATCAAATCAATTTGCTTCTTCAACAGAGTATGCTATGCTTTGAGTAAGTTAAAAGTTTGGTCCCTGGGGAGACAATACCCGGAGGCAGGAAGCTGGGAGCTGAGAACCTGGGGCATACAGGAAGCTCTTGAGTCATGAAGCGCATGCCCTTCAAGGTGAAAGGGATACCAACTCTTTCCTCTTTCTTTTTCTGCTTCAAAAATGAGTGATCTTGCTCTGATGCGTACTGACGCCATGACGGCTGCTCTGTCACATGCCTGATGTAACAAGGCCAACCAAGTATACACGGAAAGATCAAATGACGAACTACAACAAACCTTTTATCTTTATAAATTGATTGTCTTTGGGATTTGTTACAGTGTCAGAAAGCTAAGTCACATGAATGGTGACAAAAATTCCATAGGACTAAAAAGAGGATGGTTATACGTTCTTGAAATCTTCCCCTCTGCTATCCGTGTCGAAGCCAAAACACACGCACCACTCGCTCAGGCTCCAGCCATGCTTTTTGGAGGTGGGAAGCTTCAGAGTGCACAGTCACGTCAAACTGTGAGGATGAAGTCTTTCTTACGAAGAGCCAAGGGAATGGCGTGTTTTTACCTCCTGTCAATTAATGTATGTACTTTAATGTAAACAATAATTCTGATACCAATTGTGAAATTATACACTTGAGCAATAATATGGACACTAACAAGCAAAATTAATTGTTTTTCTGGATGGTTCAGTGCCAGTGGTTATCTGTATTTTTAAGAGGTGATCTTAATGAATGGTCATTAATTATGACACGTGTGTTTCACTAACACTAATTGTTCACATACTGAAACATTTCAAAATAATTTATAATGGGGGCCCAGCAGGATGGCTCAGTGGTCTAAGGCACCTAATTAGGAAAATAATTTATAATAAAGCTGACATCTACATGATGACTGGATAGTTTCAACCTCCATTTCCCCCACAAAACACCAATGTAACAATGATATTTCTTATGACAATTCCAGTTTCCAGGTAATATGTAACAGTACCAAAGAGGAGTGCAAAGCAAAAATAGAGGTGGAGTTTCACTTCATTGCGTCACTTCCTGTGTTGTCTTGGCACATCCCAGCCCTGATACAGCAGGCTGCAGGTCACGTCCTCTCCCTCTTGGAGGAGAATAATGGAGCGTGCCGCTGACATCACAGCTTTATGGGGGTCTGCTCAGGAACCTGGCTTCTGACTTGTCTCAAGAGGAATACAAACAGAAAAGGTGTTGTAGTTACCTGGGGGTCACTGAGGAAGAAAAGAGAGGATGGAGCTTGCTCTAACTAGCACCTTGTGGCGCAGCAAGGAGAAAACACACAACTGGGAAGTTCTTCCTTGGCGAGGGGAGAGGAAGCAGAGTCTGTGTTTCACATTCGGGCTTTTCAGACAGCTGCTAAGGGACTGTTGAATGTCTTTCCCCACTTGGAACCCTGATGCAGGTGGCAGAGTTTGGAGGTCTTGAGGCCACTAGGAACAAAGGAAAATGATGAACCTTTCTCTGTGCCTGGGAAAGCACAGTGCAGTGGAGGCTTTTCCCTCATTAAGGAGAGGGGGCGCTTGCCAGGCGGTGGGGGCTTGCCGGGTAGCTCAGTGGATTAAAGCACCTGATTTGGCAAAGTCAGTCAGGCTCCAAGGACAGCGGTTCAAATCTTACCTCCACGTGGAGCCTGAGAAGTGCCCTTAAGGCAGCGTATATGAGTCACTAACCCAACCTCCAACTGGAAGAGCCCTGTCCTATATTCATGCCTGCTTGTTAGTTGACTGTTCCCCATTGGATTCTGATTCAATCAATTTGACCTGAGCAATGGTGCTCCGAATCTCATTGGCTGACCACGCATTTGTCCCACTTCATGCCCACCTCATGCCCACCTACTCGAGTTCCCATATTCTCCACTCCCTTAGACCCACCTCACCACGTGATTTTGCTCTCTAAAAGTCCATGAAAGAGATAGCTTTTTGGGGACCACTCTCTCAGGGCCCCCTGCTGGCCCTCTCTAGAACAGCAGTTTTCTTCCCTCTATGTATATATATTCTGCTCATAATCTCCACTAGATCCTAAAATTCATTCTTCACATTTAGAGAACATGAACTCATCCCAGGTACCTTTCAGGTCAGGACTTACATTTTCTCCCTATATCATGTGGAGGTCATCCCTCGACATTGTATGTCCCTATGTCACTCTTATCCCCTGAGGTTTCATTGCAGATAGTATTTTTTCCAGAACAATATTCTATGGCTGTTCCAGATGGATGTGGTTCTACTTTTGGTCACATAGGCTTGACATGCAGATACCTTTTGATTCATCGCCTGACATTTTCCAATAAAATGGTATGAATTTCATTTAAAAAAAAAAAAAAAAAGAAAAAAGAAAAGAAAAAGGCAGCCCAAGCCAGCCCTCCCCCCCAAAAAAAATCCTTCACAAGGAGAGAAAAGTACCACATGAGTCTGGCACTCTGGGATTTTGGAGAGCTGCCAAGGGATGAGCATCTGTGCCTCTGACTCGGGGTCACTGAGGAAGAAAAGAGAGGATGGAGCTTGCTCTAACTAGCACCTTGTGGTGCAGCAAGGAGAAAACACACAATTGGGAAGTTCTTCCTTGGCGAGGGGAGAGGAAGCAGAGTCTGTGTTTCACATTCGGGCTTTTCAGACAACTGCTAAGGGACTGTTGAATGTCTTTCCCCACTTGGAACCCTGACGCTGGCATAGTCCAGATACCTGGTCATCGCTGCTAACTAGGGGAGCACAGCCATTTGCTGATGCAAAGCCATAGACTTGCACCAGGATGACAGGAAAAGAGAAAGAGAATATACAGTCTGGAAAAAGAAGCCAACAAGCTTCTCTTTAATGGACACATACCGTGAGAAGCTGCGTGTACAGTGTTCAGAGTCTCCCAAAATCTCCATCTGAGCTGTTAGGTCATAAAGACCTGAAAGATCTGAAACAGTCAAGGTCATAAAGATTATTATATTCAAGTTAGTTACTCAGATTGCCAGATTCAAGCATGCAAAATTGATCTAACAATATCTGCAATTATTAATTGGCTATCATCTTGTTTTGAAATTCTGTATCATTCTTCTTGTTTTTCTGTCTAAAATAAAAAAGATTGCTAGATTGGTTAAGGTTCTCTATAGGAACATAATCAATAGAATATATTTCCATGATTATGCAAGAGGATTTATTAGGCAGGCTCACCAGATTACAGTTGGAAGAGTTTACAATGTGTGTCTGCACACGGGGAGCCAAAGACCCTGTAGCCATTCAACACGAGAAGACAGAAGCCACAGAACAAGAGGGAACAAGGGCGCAGTATGAGTCTAATGTGTGTTTTACACATTTAGTGAAATTCCTATCAAAATAGAAATGCAGAAACTAATTGTAAACTTTCACATATAATACAATGGAGGGGCCTAGCAAGATAGCTCAGCATACTAAGTACCTGCTTAGGCAAGTTCAAGGACTGGAATTTGATACCCAGTACCATCTGCTACCCTGGCCCTACTCCTGGGTGCGCTGAGCCCACCGTCGAGATCAGGTGTGGTGGTGCACACCTGTAAGCCCAGCACTGGGGAGGCTGAAAACAGAAGGATCACTATGAGTCTGAACTGCATAGTGAGACCCTCCACAAGGAGGAGGAAGACAAGAAGGAGGAGATGGAGAAGAAGAAGAAGAAGAGGAAGAGAAAGGGGAAGAGGAAGATGGAAATGGAGATGAGGAGGAGGAGAAGGAGGAGGAGGAGGAGGAGACAAGACTCCAAATAGTCAGCATCTTTTTTTCCCCAAGTAATGAGAGAGTTTATTGCAGTGATTAATAGAAATAATGGAAGAAATGTCAGGGATATTTTATAGCTATGGAAATTCAGAGGTGGCTTAATGGACACATGCCATGAGTAAGTTGTGCTGTGAGCCTTCCATGTTGCATGGCCAACTTGGCTTTCATGAGCAGTGCCATAAAGCCAGGCAGTACCTGCAACATCAGAAGGGTGTTGGGAGAAGAAAAATTTAGACGTTTGATTATGTGACTTGTGGGATCCTACTCTGACATCAGTTCTTTGATTAGGACAGTTTTGGCTGTTCTTAGGTCACCTCCTAACAGCACAGCCTACAATGGAGTGGTAAGAAATAAAATGAAACACCATGGCCTGAGTTATACCTGCCTGGAAACACATGTGTTGCAGCCTCCAGCCCAGATACCACAGAACGTGGCTGGCTCAGAGACAGTAGAACAGAGGTCACTCAGGCAAACTGAGGCCCTACAGGGGCTCTAATGCAATCTGAGTAGTGTCGTATAAGAAGGAAGTTGGATGTGCAAAGGAACACCCAGAATACACTTAAGGACAAAGACCACAGGAAGAAGGTCCAAATAGTCAGAGTCTTGAAAAGGAAAGGGACGGTGTCACAATTTCTGATTTCAAAATATAAATATACAGTAATCAGAACAATATTGGTGAAAAGATAGATATATAGACCAAAGTAACAAAATAGAGAGCCCAGAAATAAAGCCATGAATGAACAGCCACGCAACCTTGGGCAAGATGCCATGATGATACACTAGGGGAGGCACATCCTTCAGAGGAGGGCCTTGAGGGCTGTGGATGCCACATGCCAAAGGATGACATCGACTCTTATGCTACAGCTCTCTCTCTCTCTCTCTCTCTCTCTCTCTCTCTCTCTCT
>PVJA010049689.1:0-13623 GCA_004027025.1 Myocastor coypus
TTTTTTTTTTTTTTTTTTTTTTTTTTTTTTTTTTTTTTTTTTTTTTTTTTTTTTTTTTTTTTTTTTTTTTTTTTTTTTTGTCTTTTTGAGACAGGATCTTGTTATGCAGTTCAGGCTAGCCTTGAGCTCATTTTTGTGGCCCAGCCTGGCCTTGAACTCGCACTGATCCTCCTGCCTCAACCACCCAAGTGCTGAGATTACAGGCATGCATCACCACGCCCAGCTACACTTTCTTTTAGTACTTCTGTCTTCTCTCGGAAAATAACATATGGATCATAGCGATCTGTGCACTCGTACCTTTTACAGGTGATCAGCCAAATACTCAAAGGCCTCCAAGTCCCCTGTGACTATTCATTGTGCCCTTCCCTTCCCTTGCTTCCCTTCTCTCTCTCTCTCTCTCTCTCTCTCTCTCTCTCTGAACAGGATCCCACTCTGTAGCCCAGGATTTCAGGAGTGTACTACCACACCCAGTTGATACGGCAAGTTCTGCTTATTCTCTTAGCCCAAAGTGGACTTACAGGTTCCACCAACAAACAAGTTATCAGTTTATCAAAGGAAAGACAAGATTAGTTCCCCAGAGGTAAATCCCATACTCCATGTACAAAATGTTCTGAACCAATAAAGAAAGCTATGAGCATTCCTGGAGCTACCGGCCTTGGCAGGACTCTATAGTGTGGTCCCAACCTTTCCAAAAATTTCATGTCATTATTTAACTTAGTAACATTTTCCCCTGGCACCCAAGGAACAGCAGCCTTTTAGTGAGGTAAAAGGAGCTCTGTGGTGGTATCTCTTTCTGGACCTACCTAAATGATCATCAACTTTCCAACCTGTCCCTTATGAGAGGCCTCGCCAAATCCCTCCTTTCCTGAGAATCATCAGGATCTGTAGTTCGCTACAGCCCTTCCCCAGCCCAGTGGAAAACAGCTCTCTGCCCAACTACCTTGGCAGCCCCCTTCTGCTGGCCTGGTTTTAGGGCGCATCATGCTGTAGTCTTTGCTGCTCACTGAAAAGCCACATTTCTCAGCAAGTGCTCTTACGTCCTTTGAATTTTACCCTTTCTTGCAGAAACCACTAAGACCAAGGCCAAGGGTTTTCCCTTCTGTGGTAAGCAAAATTCAGTTTGTCTGTCTCTTTCCCAGAAACTGAATCCAAGGCCTCTGCACTGAGCAACATTCACAGACCTTTTTATTTTTATTTTGAGGCAGGGCCCCTAAACTCTTAGGTTGCCAGGCTGGATTTGAACTTGTAATCTTCCTTGAGTGCTAGAAGTATGTGTGGGCACCATGATACCCAAGTCCAGCTTGCTTATTTATTTACTTACTATTTTCAGCTTATTTATTTTAGTTTTTTTTCAGGACCTGGGGTTCAAACTGATGACCTTGCACTTGCCAGGCAGGCACTTGTGCCACAGAGCTTTCTCCCCAACCCCTATTTTAGCATTTTGAGACCAAGCCTGCCATGGCTATTGTAGCCCAGGCTGGCCTCCACCTCACAGCTCTCCCAATCTGGGATCACAGGAAGGAACTACTGTGCCCTTGGTCTTGTAGCAAGCTGTCAGCATTTTTGGTGAGCTGGCATAGAATAGCAGTCTTTATCAGAATTTGTTCTGAGCTGTCCTTCAAGAGATTCCAGATTACAAATCAACACTTGTCCCTGCCAGAAACTGGTGGAGAAGGGGTCAGGCATACCGAGGAGCAGCCCGTGACACACCCGGGACTTGGACACCACTCTGTGGCTCCGCTACCAGGGCCCACACATTCACTGGGCCTCTGCCAAGGAAACACACAAGGACACCTCTGCCCAGCTCTGCCCCTTGGGGAGGCGCTGGGTACAGGCACTGCAGAGGACAGTGGGGAGGTTTCCTTGCTTCCGGGTAGGTGACCTCCTTTTCAATTCACTCAGCCTCCATCCTCTGCCTGCCCTGGGGGGCTGACTTCCCAGGAATGCGGAGGTGGGGTGGGGCGGGATGGGGAATCATACTAATCCCAACCCTTCTGTCCAGAGAAATCCAGCTCTGGTGACCACCAAGGGCAGCCAGAGGGTAACAGCCAGCCAGTGCATAAGGACAGGCTAGGAGAGGTTTACAGCTGAGTGACCAAATGGTCTCCAAATTTCAACTGTCAGAGATGTCCGATTGTCCTTCTCCACCTCCGACCCTGGGGACCAGGGGTAGGGTAGGGCATGGATCAGGGGTTTCTAGCAGCCCCAAGGGACAAAAGATTTGGTGTCCACAGAGGAACTGGAGTTAAGTATCAAGACAAAGCTTAGCTTCCTGGGCCAAGCACTGTACACCCCCACTCAAGTTTGAGGCCATGTGGCTAGACTGTGACCTCAGCACTGGGGCCAAAGCGGCCACTTTGACCCTGCTGTCCTGGGTTGTCTTTGGTCTGGGCCAAACAACCTGTGACACGTTGTTTTGGACAGAAGGTCCTGTCTCACTGTAGTAGCTTGAGTGACACCCTCAGTGCCAACATAGAACCACTGGGCTTCTCGCAGGAGGTGGAGCGTAACCAGTCTCTCAGCCACCAACACGGCCCCTCCCTGTAGGCCCCGCCTGTTATCCTTTGAACTTCTGGAAACCCTGACAGGCAAGGCTGAGCTCAGCTGAACGCTTCACACAGCTTTGATCACGGTCTTGGGACACCACAGTGAAGAAATAAGTAAATAGGCAGTGGCAGGGGCAGTTTGAGCCTTTAAGAAATCCAGGGCAACAGAGATTCCAGCAAGCGGGCCAGCCTAGCAGAACACAGTCAGGAGCAAAGAAAAGCCGGGCAGAGTGGCACGCGCAGGTCTTCCAGCACTAGGACGCTGAGGCAGCAGAGTCGCAATTTCGAGCCAGCCGGGCCATTTAGGGAGACCCGGACTCAAAATAAATAAAAACTGGGCTGGGGGTGTGGTCCAGTGGGAAGACCCGGGGTTCAATCGCAAATACTGCGCATACATAACATGAAAACCCCTCACCCGATGGGAGGGTTCCGGGAGAGGCTCCTGGGGCGACCGGCTCACGGGCGGGGCGCACCCCAGATTTGTGACGCGGGGGGTCGGCGGCGGTGACGGGACCCTCGCCAGGGGTGTGTGTGGTGGGGACAGCGCCCGAGGGACGGGGCAGGCTGGGCGCCCGGCCGCGCGCAGCATTCAAGTAAACTTGGATTCGGCGGCAGCGGGCGGCGGGCGCCGGTCGCGCGCCCGGCCGCGGTGGCCGCGGTGGCCGCGGTGGCCGCGGTGGCCGCGGTATCCCCGGGCCCGCGTGTCGCCCCCGCGGGGCCGAGGCCGAGGCCGAGGCCGAGGCCGAGGCCGAGGCCGGGTCCCGAGCGGCGGGCCGCGGCGCGCGGACCCACGGGGGGCTCTCTGGGCTCGGCGGCGCATGCGGCGGCAGGAGCTCGTGCGGCGGCGGCGGGGGCTGCGGGGGTTCTGGAGGCCGCGGGGCCGCAGCCCGAGTGCGTGGCGCAGCCCGGGGCCACCCCACGCCGCGCGCGCCCCGCCGTGGCGGCCGCCACCGCTGCCCGGGCCACCGCCCGCGCTGCCGTCGACCCCGCCCGCCGGCGCGCCTCAGCCGGGACGCCGCCCCCGGCCGGGGCTGCCCCGCTCGGCCGCGGCGCCGGCGCGAAGATGGCTGCGAAGGGCGCGCACGGCGCCCACCTGAAGGCGGAGGGCGAGCTGGAGCGCTGCCGCGCCGAGGGCCGCTGGGGCCGCTTGCCTGAGCTCGCCCGGCAGCTGTGCGCGCCCGGCGCGGGGCGCAGAACCAGCTCGAGCCCGGGGACCGCCGCGCCGGACGCGGGTGAGTGCGGGGCGGGGGCGGGCGCGGGTCCCCACCTTCCGGAAGCGCTGGAGCCCGCGCTGCCTGCGCTCCCTCGGGGGAAGCGGCGTCTGCCCGTCCTCCTGCTCCTGCGTAGGGTGGAACCCGATCTCAGCCCGTGCCTGGGCGCCGGGGGGAGCCGGGGCAGAGGCCTGGCTAGCCTCAGTTTCCTCTTCTGAGGCGGACGCCGTGGGAGGCGCTCACTAGGACTGGTAGCTCCCAACGTGTGCAGCCTCAGAGCCTTTGCCGCACTTCGTAGATCTAAAGCGCTTCAAAGACCGCCCAGCCTGGGCAGCGGCGGTAATGGCAGTGACGGCCAGCGCTTGTGCTGGTTTGCCCACTTCACAGATAAAGAAACTGAGGTCCAGGGCCGAGGAGATAGCTCCGTGGCACAAGTGCCTGCCTGGCAAGTGCAAGGTCTTGAGTTTGAACCCCGCACCCCCCAAAAACAAACTGAGGTCCAGAGCAATTAAATGGCATGGCTGTGCTGCCACAGGTTTTTGTTTGTTTTTTTTGTTTGTTTGTTTTTCCAAACTACAAGATTTTTAGACAAAGTGTTGCTGTATAGCTTAGACAGGCCTTGAACTCTTGGTGATTCTCCTGCCTGAGCCTCCAGAGAGCTTGGTCACAGGGCTGGATCACAGGTCTGTGCCACTACTCCCTGCTAACTGCTAAGTTTTTGGGGTTTTTTTTGTTTGTTTGTTTGTTTTTTTAATTTTTTTTTCTGGGCTGGGGGAGATAGCTCTGTGGTACAAGTGCCTGCCTGGCAAGTACAAGGTTGTGAGTTCGAACCCAGTCCCACAAAAAGAAAAAAAAAAAAGAAGAGAGAAAGAAAGCCACTGACTCCCAGAACCTACACACAGAACACTTTGGGGGTGATCACTATTTTGGTACTCTCTTTGAGGAGCCCCCTTGATTCACTCAGGAAATCAAAAACCAGTTTTTTCAAAGGTGCTGGCCCCAGCACCCTCCAGCAGCCCAGGAGGGAAGCTCTTTGCATCCCCTGGCCTGTTAGACTTTCAGTCAGTGGAATTCCCAACAGTAGCAATCCATCAGGCTGGAAGATACTCAGGGAGGCAGCTAAACCCAGTGAACCCCATTTTTCTGAGGCCCTGAGGCCTGCTGTCAGAGGTTTCCATAGGATGCACTCCATTTAATACCACCCAGCCTGACTCAACTCATGAGCCATCATGTAGGACCATGCCTCCACCTGTTAGTATTTCACGATATATTTTAAAAATTTTTACATTATTTTTCATTTATGATGTATTAAATAATTTTAAAAAATTATAACCACCATATATTTGTTCTATTTTTTTTTTTTTGTTTTTTTTTTGAGATAAGCCTTGCTGTATTGTTCAGAATAGCCTTAAACTCAGTACTAGGCTTTCTTCCAATTCATGGTGATCCTTCTGCCTCAACCTCCCAAGGGCTGGCATCACAGGCGTGTACCACCACTACCAGCTCCATCCACCATACCATTATGCTCAAAAAGCTGAGCAATTTTCTAGCCCTGATGAGCCTGTAATCCCAGCACTGAAGAGGCTGAAGTAGGACTGTGAGTTTGTGGGCATCCTGGTCTACAGAGCAAGACACTACCAAAAAAAAAAGTAATTAAATTTTATAGTTTATCAGTCAGATCTGAGTAAGGTCATGTATTTCATTTGGTTGTTGAATTGGAGACATTTGCAATATTTTACTAATTTTTTGTGTGTGGAACTGAGGATTGAACTAGGCCCTTACGCTTTCTAGGCAAGCGCCTATTAAACGATCTCCCCAGCTCGTTTTATTTATTTTAAACGTAGAACAGAAATCAAAAGAATTTTGCAGTTGACAACTGTCTCCCTCCGCCTAAATTCTGTCCTTCTTGAGTCTCTCTCCAGTAGCTCTAGTGACCATATCTTTTCATTTCATCGTATTTTTAGCTGATTTTCTTTTTAACATTGGAGATTGCGTCTACAGTTTAAGTCAGCAGGCGCATGTTGGAGGCCGGGGGCCTCCTGAGTTCACACAGAGTTTGGGCCTGGGCCTGCACAAGGCTGTGGTGGGAAGGCCCCAGCAGCTGCAGGAACCACTGTGCTCTTGGCTGGCCTGGGCCTGGCTGGACCACATTTCCTGAGGTACCGGTGCATTAAGGTAGAATTGTTTTTTCTAAACTAAAACCTTAGTATCCAGGTTTAGTTGCAGTAGAGGCACTTTGCAGTAAATAAGTGGGTTTTGGATTGCAGCTTGGCACCTGGTCTCTAAAAGCGTAACTGTCACAGCCCTAAGGGAGAGAGGATTATGTGGTCTTCTGGAGGAGGGAGCTTCTAGGAGGGCCCCTGGGACCGGGCACTCTGAGAGAGGCCAGGAACGGAGGAAAGGGGGCTGCCAGAGGCTTTCCAAACAAGAGATGGGGAGGGGAAAGAGGAGCCACCCAGTCAGGCTTCCTTTGGACCTCTGATAAGGCAGGGTTGGGGAAGCGTGCCTGGCTCTCGTGGCTGCTTTTCCAGTTGGTCCCAGAGGCTTTCTTCTGGGAGGAGACAGCTGGACGGGAGCAGAGCAGGATGCTAAGAAGTTTGCTTGGCCCTTGGGAGGTTGAGGATGCTTTGGTCCACTTGCATTCTTACCAATTAAAAAGTGAAGATTTTTTTCATCCTGGGGATTGAACCCAGGGCCTTCGCGCCTAGCTGTATCCCCAGCCCTTCATTATTTTTATTTTGCAGCAGAGTCCCACTAAGTTGATAAAGCGCCCAGGATGGGCTGGGCTTGAGCTGGGTAATTCCTGCTGGAATTGCAGGTGTGCGCCACTGCGCCTGCTTTGAAAATGTAGAACTTTGGGATTTTTTGTTTTTTGTTTTTTGTTTTTGGTGTTATGGCCGGCTCAGCCTGCTATGGGGCACAGCATATGGTGCCAGGGATGGAGCTGTGGTCTCTGTGGTTGCCTAAGCTTTCCTAAGCAGGTGCTTTAGACCGCTGGATCATCTTGCCAGCACTGAAAATGTAGAACTTTGAATCCGCAAGCATCCTTCGGTTCTGTAGACTGGCCAGATGAGAACGGTAGGGTAGAAAGAAGGGGGCCAAGAAAGAGGGGAAGAGAGAGCAGGAAGGAGAGTCAAGTGAGGGCAGAAAAGAAAGTGAATTTCTGACACCCGCTGATGGGCCTAAGACCCTAGGGAGAAATCTCCCTACCCCAAGGACAGGAAGTGTCTGTGAACAAAAACTCTGTTGCCAAAAGTGAGAACAGTTCTTCTTCCTGCCCTGGTGACCTGCTTTTCCTGCTCTTGACAGTTCATGGACTGTGCTTGATTTTTGATTTTTCTAAAGCTGTGCTCCACACAGGGTGCAGCAGGGACAGATTCTATTTTGGCTATGTCGTTGTCTGTGACCCTGACAGTATTTCTTGTGCATATTACACCCTATAGAATGGCAAATAACATCCATCTTTTAGGGCTGTGCACGTTAACAAAACTATGTGATAAAGTGCCCAGCACACTGGCAACCCTCAACAAAACACCAGTACTCCTTTCACAGGTTAGTCCTAGGTATTAGGGTGGAGGTTCTCAAAGGGACTATGGGGAGGAGTGAGTTTTGTTTCTTTAAGTTCCCGATCTGTCGTGCTTTCCGGCTTTCAGAGTATGGTAGAAATGAAGCACTCACAAAATGAAACAAGAATAGAGGGCTCCACCTCTTCAAGCTTGTATCCTTCTGTTCTCACCACCTTCACTGTTGCTGTGTCCACTCTCTTCCAAGTTCTGCACTGCCTCCTAGGCAGCCTTGGGGACACCTCGGTTATTTGGAGGAAAGAAGGAAGCTAAGCAGGCCTCTCTAGGCTTGAAAGCCACCAGGGGAAAGGAACCCGGCTGCCCAGGGGCGGAGCCTGGGGGCGGGCATTCGTTTCCCTTCCTGGGAGTGAGCTGACTTTGAAGCCTACCTAGAATTTTTGTTTCTGGATTAGAGATTGAACTCAAGGGGGCTGGGAATTTGGCTCAGCGGTAGAATGTTTGCCTGGCAAGCTGGAAGCCCTGGGTTCGGTCCTCGCACCAAAGAAAGAATAAAACCTGTAGAAAAGAGTTCAAGCTGGGCATGGTGGCACACACCTGTAATCCCAGCACTTGGGAGGCTGAGGCCTGCAGGAGGATCGGTGTGAGTTCAAGACCAGCCTGGGCTACAAAAGTGAGCTCAAGGCCAGCCTGAACTATATAGCGAGACCCTGTTTCAAAATGACAAAACAAAACAAAAAAACAGTTCAACCAATAAAATTTTTAAAAAAGGCCAAGAACTCAAGACCTTCGCCCTGAGCTACCTCCCCAAACCCTTCCATGTTTATCGTTTTGAGACAGGTTGTTTTATTTATTTATTTATTTGTTTGTTTATTTATTTATTTTTCTTGTTTCAGAACTTTTGCTTGTATATTTATTTTTATGGCCGGCTCAGCCTGCCCTGAGGGCAGGGCTGACCCAGCATGTGGTGCCGGGGGATCGAACCGTGGTCCCTGCAGCCACCCAAGCTTTTCCTAAGCAGGCGCCTTAGACCACTGAGCCATCCTGCCGGGCCCTGAGACAGGCTGTTGTTAAGTCAGTGAATTGCCTAAACTAGGCTCCAACTGGGAACCCTCCTGCCCCTAGAGGCAGAGGGCTGGCTGGGCTCATAGGTGAGCACCACAGTTCCCAGACCTACCTCTACAGAGGCAAAGCGGAGAGAAACTTTCGTGCCTAGGCTGTAGACTCTGCCTAGTGTGTAGACTCCAGCTACCATGCAAAGCTGCTAGGCAGTTGCCCCCCTTCCTAGCTGAGACTTGGTAATGTAATTGCCTGCCAGTGCTGGCTAGAGTTAAATCTGTTTTTCATGGGGTAATACATGGCTCAAACCTTCCCCTGGTACAGAGGAGCAGAGTGGAAAGCTTTGTTGTGTCAGGGTCAGGGATACTGTGTGCATGTGCTTGGTGGTTTTGTTTTTTTTTTCTTTTTTTTTGGGGGGGGGTGTCTTTTTGAGACAGCATCTCCAGGCTGGTCTTGAACTCATATTGATCCTCCTGATCCTCCTGCCTCAGCCTCCCACGTACTGGGATTACAGGCGTGTGCCAGCCACCACGCCCAGCTTCGTGTGTGTGTGTTTGAATGGACAGTGGCACATCACTCTGCTGTGTTATCAGTGGACCTCTTCGTGCACTCCATAAAGCACACTGTGACCCTGCTCCTCTTCATGGCTGCATGGTGTCCTTTTTTATTTAAGTCCCATGCTTTAATCAGCCTCCTGGTGGACAGAGAGGCTCTCGCTGTTTTTTTGCTAGTGTAAACAATGCTGCAGGAGGGATCTTACACACGGGTCATTTTACAGGTGTGCAAGGGAATCTGTGGCCATGTGATTTCTGGGCCAGTAGGGGCGTCCAGGAACAGGTTTGCTTTGGAAAGGCTCCACCCACGTGTGTTCTGATAGCACTAGATCAGAGTTCGACTGCATACTTTTATTCCCCTCAAAATGTTAATTTTAAAAATCACGAGGTTGCCAGGCATGGTAGCACACACCTGTAATCCCAGCACTTGGGAGGCTGAAGTAGGAGGATCAGTGCAAGTTCAAGATCAGCCTGGGCTACAAAAGTGAGCTCAAGGCCAGCCTGAACTGCATAGTGAGACCCTGTCTCAAAAAGAAAAAAAAAGAGAGAGAGATTCTGAGAATTAGGGCTGCTCTCTGCAGAATATCTTCCTAATGAGGCTGAGACAGGAGGATCACATCAGTCCAAACTGTAGCAAGATCCTGGACCACATAAATAAAGAATTTTTAAAAATTCTTAAAGAGGTTATTATCCATAGGCCAGTAAGATGGCTCAGCTGTCTAAAACGCCTGCTTGGGCCTGGGGAGATAGCTCCGTGGCACAAGTGCCTGCTTGGCAAGTGCGAAGTTGTAAGTTTGAACCCTGGTCCCGCCAAAAAAAATAAAAAATAAGTAAACAAAACACCTGCTTAGGCAAGCTTAGGCCTGCAGGGAGCGCTGTTTGATTCCTGGCTATGCAGGGCAGGTTAAGCGGGCCATAACATAAATAAAGTTAAAAAAAATATATTAAAACTATAGCCGGAAGCCAACCCAAAGGAACAACTTATACTGTGACTGACTATGTTCTTTAAAAGCCCTTCCAGTTTATGGAAAATGTGCGCCACTGGTGGTCCAGAGGAGGTGCTGTCTCCACATGGACTTGGGTTCCTCGGGAAGCTGCCCGTGCCACTCATCCCAACCCACTCATCCCAACCCGTACCTTGCTTTTCAGATGACTTTGGGAAGTTGGTGCTGGCCGAGGCCCTCCTGGAGCAGTGTTTGAAGGAGAACCAAGGCAAAATAAAAGACTCCATCCCGCTGCTGGAGAAGAATGAGAGCAGGATGATTGAAGCCAAGAATTACCTGAGCAGCGTCCTCAGTCACGGACGGCTGTCAGTGAGTGTCTTGCTGCACCCCTGGAGCATCCCTTCCCCTCCAAGTCTGCCCTCAGGATGACTTGGCTTTGCTCCATATGCTAGCCATGGCTAAGTGGGCTCTTATCTCTTTCTGGTGTACATGGAGAAGGGCCGTGGTGTAAAAGATGGCACAGACTTAGTACAAAACAAAGAATACAAAAGCGCACTCCCTACCTACCTGTTATTTTCAGGCTGTGGCAGGAGGATCAAAAGTTCCAGCCCTTGCTTGGGCTAGCCAAATAGCTTGGCGTACTAAAATACCTGCTTAGGCAGAACACAGTGGCCAGGGTTTGGCCCTACCTGCTGTGCTGGCCCCACCCTCAGGGCTGCTGAGAGGGCGACTGAGACTGGGTGTGGTGGTACACTCCTGGGAGTGCTCTTGGGAGGTGAACGCAGGTGGATTACTACGAGTCCAACCTATATAGTGAGACCCTGTAGACCCTGCCCTAAATACAAATAAGAAATGTTCCAGCCTACCTGGGTAACTTAGTCACTCAGTGACACCCTGTGTTAATAAAAAGCAGGTGAAGCCGGGTGTGGTGGCCCACGCCTATAATCCCAGCACTCAGGAGGCTGAGGCAGGAGGATTGGTGCAAGTTCGAGACCAGCCTGGGCTGCAAAAGTGAGCTCAAGGCCAGCCTCAACTGTATAGCGAGACCCTGTCTCAAAAAGACAAAAATAAATAAATTAATAAAAAATAAAAAGCAGGGGAGTTCAGTGGAAAGGCCCTAGGTTCAAGCTCCAGTACTACAAAACAAAACAGAGAGAGTTAACCTTTTCTATTAATTATATGTTCAAGTGATAATCATTTGAATATATTGTATTAAAGAAAATGTTATTGAAATTAATTCCATAATTTTTAACATCAGTATGTCTCAAAACTTTGATTAGAATTTTAAAAATTATGCACATAGCTTCCACTTGTGACCTGTTATATTTCTGGTGGTTGACACATGGTTTCCCTGAGTGTGCCAGGCTCCCTGGGCTCATCAGCTGTTCTCAGGAAGTGAAGGCTCCGCAAGCTCAGTTGGGAGCGTGCATGTGTGCATGGGTACATGCGTGCACGTATGCGAATGAAGCTGGCTACCCTGGAAGAGCTCTGAGACGTGGCGAGTCTGTTGATGGGTGTGCCTTTGCTGGGTGCAGGTCCGGGCAAAGCCTGAGAGAGGATGGTACCCAGCTTCTCTAGGCCTGTGCTGACTCACCCGCTGCCGTGTGGGCCCCAGTGGGGAGCAAGCGACAACACAAAATGTGAATCTGAATGTGTATTTCAACAAGACTTCCCAGTTCTTCATATGTGCATCCAAGTGTAAGACTGTCCTAGATCAGAGTGTGTGCTGAACTGTAAAGGGGTGTGGGGCTGTTACTACAGATGAAAGCAGAAAGTGAGTTTTCCAGAGCTGTTCCAGAGTAATATTCGCACCTCCTTAAGCATTTCCTCAAGACCTGCTACGAGGCCCACGTTACGTTTGGCCAACCCAGAGGACTCTAGTGTGGACCTTGCCCTCAGGAAATTGCAGATCTATTAGGAAGGTAAATCTTGGAAGCAGATGAATAGACTTTGTCCTCAGGGGACTGTGACAGATGGTGTGGGAATGGTGTATGTGGGAGCTCAAGGAGCTGCTTTCCTGGGAGGCGGGAGAGAACAGAATTGGGTGACTATAACACTGGAACTGGGCCCTTCCAGGGGCTGGATCCGGGAGGAGCGGTGGGTTGTGGAGACTCAGAGAGTGGACTGGGCAGCTCAGGCCTAGAAAACAGCATGGGCTCGAAGGTTCTTAGAAGTATCTGTGGCCACTGGTTAGCTCAGCAGAAGTAAGTGGACATGGTGTGCAGTTAGGTTCTAAGTGTCCGCTAGGGCCAGAAGGCGGGCACTTGGATGGTGCCAAGAGCATGGAACTTGTAAGCAGTAGAGGAGGAGAGAATGGGGGAGAGTGTGCTGGCAGCATAAGATTTTTGCTTCTAGCTCTTTGCCATGGATTATATCAACAGTGTGAGGGTCACATTGTGTTAACATGGATACCTGACCTTGACCTTGACCCCTGACCTGGCTGGGCCCTCCCCTTCTCCATCTTCCTGCCAGAAAGCTTAGGTTTGATGAGTAGGTCCCAAACTTTTCCCAACCTGTTTCTTTCTAGTAGATTCCCCGAACTATTTTTTAAAATCCCCAATCCCCAGGACCATATGCCATACCAGCCCTGCCTCCAGGGTGGGCTGGGCCAGCCTAAATAAATACACAAATAAATAAAATAAAATAAAATAATAAAATAAAATAAAATAAAAATAAAATGCAGACAACCCGGATTAAGAATGATGGGGGCCAGGGAGACAGCTCTGTGGCACAAACGCCTGCCTGGCAAGTGCAAGGTCGTGAGTTCGAATCCCCCCCCCCCCAAAATGTTGGTAGCCCTTCTGCTTTTACAGGTTTTCCCTTTGCTAAAGTATTTCCTGGAAGAGCCCAGCAAGGCCGCCAGGACCAGTCCCGGTGGCTTCGGCATTGGCTCTGGGGGAAGAGGTACGACCTGCGCGGCGCTCCCTGGGACGCGCCCTCACCTCAGCACCCTGAGCAGCCTGAAGCCTGAGGAAGAGCCCAGCAAGGACGCCAGGACCGGTCCCGGTGGCCTCGGCATTGGCTCTGGGGGAAGAGGATCAGAAATACTGACTTCTTGGACTGAGATGAGAACCTGGAAGCAACGCCTACAATTGGCACTCCACGTGGCCAGAAAGCGCAGCCTTCTCAAGACGATAATCACTACCAAAATATTGTGCAGGTTATCCACAGGACCTTGCATGACCAACTTAGAGATGACTCATGTTACCTGAAGTGATAGTGGTTTAAGCAGGGCCTGAAACCCAGAAGAGCATTCGATTTGCATGGAGAGCAGAGTCCACTATGGAGGTCGCATTGCTGCAGTGAGGTTAAGAATTTGCCCACAGCTGCATTCTTGAGAAAAAATCAGAAGTTGAACCAGTTTGCAGTAAAGACCGACGGATCCCTACATTTGGCGCCCCAACAGGGACCCTGGTACAAGGTCCCAACTAAAAGGCTGCTGTGAGGAGCCAGCAGATCCACGGCCAGGACAGCACCTGACCCAGGTCCCAACTAAAAGGATGCTGTGAGGAGCCAGCATATGCAGAGCCAGGACATCACCTGACCCAGATTAAAAAGCAAAGCTCCCAGTAAGGAACAAGAACCTGTGTCTAAGGAAATTGGAGGACATAATATAGCTGAAGGAGAAACCAAAACATCAAATGCCAAAAGTAAGCAAGATAAAGGCTCATCAGAAGATAAAAGTAGATGTGATGCAGATTTACTTGAACACTCATCACCGACACAAAGGAAAGAAAGCTTAGCTGTTTTAGATAAAGAAAATGATGCCTGTCCAGAAGACCAGGAAA
>PVJA010049690.1:0-13599 GCA_004027025.1 Myocastor coypus
GAGAGAGAGAGAGAGAGAGAGAGAGAGAGAGAGAGAGAGAGAGAGAGAGAGAGAGAGAGAGAATAGAGGGGAAAATATAAGAAATAAAAAATCCAACATAAAATAGAAATAGATAGAATTCTAAAGACTGATAGTGAATAAAAATATTAACAGGATAATTTTATGAAAGGCCAAAACAATTATTTCCAGCTAGAGAGGTAGCCTTAGGATTTTTGTTTCAAATTATGAAACGGAACCCATCAGGCACCTTATGTGTTTAAGAACAGGGAAACGAGGCTTCAAGTGCTGTTGGAGAATTCAAAGAGGGTTGCCGTGATACTGCGTTGAACACTAAGCAATAGAAAATTACCATTTCAGTATAAGCTTCGGATATACGTAAACCTCTACCAGAAAGTGAATTTACTTGTATACTAAAGCTCTTCACCTATGTCTCCAGTCAGAATTAGAGAAGTGCTGAATATTACTTAAAGTTTATGAGAAGTCATGATGAAAGTAAACTTGTAGAAATATGCATTCTTTCTAAGCATGTGGGAAACTGACTAAAGGAGTCAAAGTCTCATCTTTTCTTAGCAGAAACTAAAAAGATGATAACAGAAATTGGGAAAAATAGAGTAATAGAGTAAACAAGTCACCTAGGGTAGGAATGGAAAAATTTCAGGAATTGATAAAAGTGTGAAATGAAAGTAATTACTTCTGGAAATAGGAATTTAAAGTCCAAATGAGTGAAGGTAAGTACTGTTTCTTATGAATTCTGAGAATCTCTGGCTTATTAAACTTTGTACATATGCATATTTCAAACAAACAAAGTTAAAGCAAAAACTGGTGAAACTTTTGTACAAGTAATGAAAATAAAATTCTAAATTGGTAATGGCTTTTAAAAGATTTATTTTTTAATCAGTAAATTATTATTACAGCAAATAAAAGGAATAAAAACTATAACTTTTCTGTTAATGACTTTGTGGATAATTATTGAGTATATAATATCAGAAACTGCTAAATGCCACTTTACGTATGTTTTCTTTGCAGAAATTACACCAATATTTCCTTTTATTCTGTTAATGAACAAATCAAATGTTTTAGAAGATAAATAAGTAGATCTAGGACACAATGCTAATAGGACACAGAGGGAGGACTCCAGCCAGGCTGCTCACATCCTCCCCAAGCACTCAACCTAGGAGGTAATTGTGTGTTTTTAGAAGTATTTGGCTTCAGTCATTGGTCAAAGTCGCTTAAAGACAGTTCCTCTATCCCTCTACTACTCAATAATTCTTTAAATAATTCTATTAGTTTGACTATTTATTTCTACTATCCTGTCTAGTTATTCCACTTTATTACAATTTTTCCCTCAAATTTCCTTGGATGTCTTAGTTTTAAGTGGAAATTTGTAAAAGTAGAGGTGGAAAGAGGGGCATCCTAAGTAGCTAAGTGAAGGCATTCATTTTCCTTTCTCAAGATAAGAAAATTGTGTGTAAGTGCTGAGGAAGAAGTGCTTCTTGGACCAGCCGGATACCTCAGCGAATTATAGCGCCTGTTTGGGCAGATGCAGGGACGGGGTTCACTCCTGGCCTGAAGTGCCGGCACTGCCCCCAGGGTTCACAGAAATGATGCATGAGACTGGGCATGGCGGTGTGTGGGTCTGTAAACCCAGCACTTGGGAGGCTGAAAAACAGGAGGCTCACCAAGAGTCTCATCTCACTCCCAGGGAGACTCTGTAGACCCTGTACTAAAATACATAAAAAAAGAAGTGCTTAAGTTAGGGATGTAGGGGCATGAGTGGAGAAAGGGAGCTCGCAGAAGAAGAGTAGAGGACAGAGAGAAACGAGTCAAAAGCAAAGGGTTGCACAGAGAGAAGCGGAGCACCAGAGACGGAAACAAGAAAAAGGGCCAAGTGATCACAACAATTCTTAGACTGCTGGACTTCAGCTATTTTAGCTAGAAAAAGCTCTAGGCACCGACATTTCATCAGGGTTACTCTATGCAGAAAGTAACTCTACATGGCCCAAACCCTAACATAGAGTTGACTCTACAACTTCATCTTTGCGAGATAGCGGGAACCTGAAAGCATAATTCGCTCCAACAGCACATCTTAAAATGTTCTGCAAAGCAAATATAGGCTTGTCACTTTTGCGTCAGTCAATACAAGCTCTTATGAAGAAGAAAAATTGGAAAGAAAGAAAGAAAGAGAGAGAAAGAAAGAAAGAAAGAAAGAAAGAAAGAAAGAAAGAAAGAAAGAAAAGAAAGAAAAAGAAAAATTGGGATTGACAGAAAACCTACTAAAATCTTTGCATGCCGGTTAACCAAGCAAAGATCTGTCACTTGTTGAATTTTAGAGATTTACTAGCGCTTCTTTGCCACATCTTCCACACCCCTCCCCTAAGGCCTGAATCATAAAGATTCATCTGGCCCTAGAATCTTCAAGGACAAAAGTCACAAACTTCCATCCCTTTCTTAAAAAATCTCGGAGTTATATTTTTAACCGAGTTTCCTCCACCAGGATGGGATACTCAGACCCGTTCACTGTGCTGCTGACCTCTTGCATCATGTTCCATGTCCAAAAGTCTCCTGTGACCTGGGCTCCTGCACTTTCACCTCTGTAGATGCAACCTCAGCTCTGCCCCACAATACTAGATTCTACATAAAAGATAATAAGTGAATACAAATAGATTGCAAAGTTATAAACTAATGAGCATTTTCAGGTACACCCACCACGGGAATGTTACTAGGGTTTCAGGTAATTAGTGTGCAAAAGGAATCAGGAAACTTTCAATCCACGAAGGACACAAACATTAAATTAATGTTATGAATGAGGTTTCACGAGACCAGAAAATAATTTATGGAAATCCTAGCTGCAGACTACAAGAGGATGCCACCTGCCACCATCCACATGGACATGACCTGCTTGCTGGGTTTCCTGTGCTGCCTCTGCAAGTGGCCATCACCACATGATCCTTTTAAACAGCTAAAACTATGTACTTCTGCCATCTCATCTACTTGTGCAATGTTTTATTGCCTCTTCTTTTAACCTTTTACTTCAAGGAGACTCAAAAATTTACCATTGATCTTGCAAATCCTAAAGTATTATCAGAAACAACTGGAACCAAGAAATAGAGGTAATGGCTCTGTGGGGTTCTTCACACTTTCTGAGTGCTCCACACAGGTGCCAGCTCTCCATGTGTGTGATTGTTATGTGCCAGAAACATGTTCTGATAACAATTTTAAAAATTAAAACAAAATGTGCCTTTTCATCTGACCTCATGTCTTATTTGCAGCTTCAACCAGGGTGTTGCCAGGCTTAGAACCAAATTCTCTGTAGAGTGGATGTAAGCAATTAAATGAGCAATAAGATGATCTAACCAGTTGCCTTATATGATCAAAAGATGCATCTTCAGATACTGATCAATTGAGATAGATTATTTGCTATATGTACTTTTAACTTGGGAACCCAGACATCTCCATTCCACCAAGTGGTTATAGACTTCTTTCCTTTGTTTGACCAGTGATCCAACGATTCACCAATTTTCCATTAGTAATATGTCAGCCTCTGACAACTCTGCAGCTGAGTGCTTGTTAAGTATTCTTTGTTATTTAGATTTCCAATGAGATTAATTTCAATATCCCAACTATATTTTAAACAATAGAAGGGGCAGATCTACTTGATTACTTGACATCTGAAAGCTTCTGTTTTGACCTCAGATAAAGTTCGATGTGGCTTAAAAAACAAATATTAAATTTCATAAGTACATTGTAACAGAAGTTAGCCTAGGACTGGGTTACGGGATGGTCAATCAATAGGCGAGTTCAATATTAATGTGAGGGATGATGGCAAGGCTGAGGAGCGGGGTGTGATCCTGATTTAGGCACATGTCACTTACAAGGTGACTACAGCAATTAAACGATGGTTTACTTTCCTTTTCTAGATATTCTGAGTGCAAAGCATAAAAATGTTATAAATAACGATATCTAGCTTCACACATGACCGAAGCTCTTTGAATTGCCCCCCAAAATATTATTTCTTTTTAAAAGATGTATCACAGGAAGTATGAAGCAACTGACCACAGCCCCTTAGAAAAGAGGCAATTCAGTCATATCCATAGTTAAGGATGTATAACCTTAAATTATCCTTGTATTGAAGTTGGATAGTATAATACCTCAGCAGTACTTACATTTCTAATACTATTTTTAAACTACTGAGGCTGGGTGTAACGGCGACAGTAACTGTGGGAATAATTAAAGGCATGCTAATGAAAAAATCCCTTAGGTTATTAAAACACCTTCCGTGAGTGGGGCTATCACGTGTACGTAATGACAACCGTGCACCATTCCCAAGCCCTGCAAGTTGATGAGTGCATGCCTGGATCCCTATTGTTCTCTTAACACACAGTTTCATTAATTTCTGAGCATTGCTGTGAGAGTTTCTTCCAAGTTGCATCCTCACCTCAATAAATCCAAATAATAATTGCTTTGCTAGAGAGTGGAAATACAACATTCTTTCCTTGGGTGACAGCAGGATATAATGTCTGAGGAATCTGTTTTCATAAATGTGAAATTTCTCAGTTTTCAGTTGTTATACAGAAATTGATTGAATAAAGATTCATTGAGATCCACCCATCAGGAATTATTGTGGGGTTTTAAAAGTCATTTTGTTTTTCTTCCTGTTCTATATGTATTTATGACCGCTTTTAATCACTAGAAAGCATGCCTTTCCTTTGGGTTGCTTGGCGAGGGGGATGGATGATGTCTTCCAAGGAATGAGGAGGCGGTGCTACCGATGGTGACCTCATGTGCCAAACAAACAGCACAGGGAGTCCCCAAGTCCCCAATCCCCAGCTGCTTTGACTCTGGAGTCCCACCCTCACCTGCGTATGGTAGCACTTGCCAGTTGGCACAGAGTGATAGTCACTAGCGGCAGAAACTTGCTAATTAGTTTTTGTGTACAGTATGTCTAACTTGTTTTATGTAACCATGTGCATATTGTTTGCTTACATAAACAGGTGCATTTTGTCAAGGCACACTCCTAAGCTCTAAGGAATGCTTGCAACAGGATTTATAATTACTAGCTCCCTCCAGTGGGATGTAACGCCAAGGAGCAAACCATTCATCGTTGCATCTGTGAGGAAATGTTACTATCAACCTAAAACAAAGTAAGCAAAAAGCAGAGTTTTTAAATGGTTTTATGCTGATAGCGGAAACAGGAACTAAAGATGCAGTTGTATGTATCTGGCTTCCTAGCATCTAAGTCATCTAGTGTACAATCCTTACTTTCAAATAAAGTGAGGTGCAGCATAGTGGTAGAGCACAGTCTAACTTAGCATGGACAAGATCCTGGCTTCAACTCCGCAACCCCACATTAAAAAGAACAACAACAAGCCGGGCGTGGTGGCTCACGCCTGTAATCCCAGCACTTGGGAGGCTGAGGCAGGAGGATCGGTGCGAGTTTGAGACCAGCCTGGGCTACAAAAGTGAGCTCAAGGCCAGCCTCAACTGCATAGTGAGACCCTGCCTCAAAAAGACAAAAAAAAAAAAAAAAAAAAAAAAAAAAAAAAAAAAAAAAAAAAAAAAAAAAAGAACAACAACAACAAAATTGCTTTTTCTGGAGAGAGAAACTTCTGTGTGGTGCTGCACCATGTGGGTACTTTCTATTCAATCAAACTCTAAATAATAACCTGTGAGTGACTGCTTAGTGTTGACCACTGAGAATCCGCAAAAGAGTAGAAAACGAGTCCTTTATTGGTGGAGTTTATAATCAGTCAAACACAACACCATATAAGCTCCCTTTGTTATTGATGTGAAAACTGTAGAAAATATCAAATTTCTTTGTTTTACATGTCTGCCTATATGAGATTTGAAGGACTTATTTTTATTGTTTCTAGTTGCTGATTACAGAGTGCTACACTATCATGAATCTTTCTGCTTGGAATGAAACAGCAACATCAAGACCTTTATAGGTAAACTGATACAGCTTGAGATCATACTTGAGTGAAATGAATCATAACCATATGTGTAAACATCTCATTGCTTCACAATGGTGAGAAGCTGAACAAGTAAATAAGACCCAAAAGGAACAATAGATCGTGTGAGTTGAGAAGAAACTGTTCAAAAGAAGAAACAAACTGTTGGGGTGAAGGATAGAAGAGAAAAGAAAACTATATATATATATATATATATATATATATATATATATATATATATATATATATACATATACCTGCAGAAGATAGTTAATAGTTAAGATAATTATGTGGCTAGTTTCTTCTAACTGATTGAAAAGGAAGATTTCTGCTAATCCTATTTGAGCATTATTTCATGCCAATATCTTGTACTCTAAGTAACTATTATGAAGATAACAAAGCACAATATTTTAATTATGACTCTATTAGCCTGGTTTAAAATTCTGATTTATTTCTATTTTTCTCCTTCCCTTTAAAATAAAACTTCAAATGACAGCAACAAAAAGACAAGATATCCAAGTCATACTTTTCAGTTCTGCTAACACCAGTATTTGTCTTCCACACCAGTTCTCTTAAGAGTGGCTAATAGGGGCAATGGTAAGAGGAAGTTGTTTCTCCAACCGTGTGCTTGTGTCAGGGGCAGGGTGTGTGTGTGTATGCATATGTGTATGCCTAGTAAACTAACTATGTTGGACTCTTAGAGTAGAAGGTGCCTTAAAGCCTTTGCGATCCTGCATCTTCTATCATACTTTGAGAAATAAAAGACATTTGGTTCTTGTGGTGACTGAATTATTTTCCCAAGATCATACACACCAAAATCCAGTTCCTGAAAGGTGTTGTTCCTTCCGGTAAAATACAAGTCACTACCATTTCCAAAGACCAGATCACTGCATCAGACTTTCTTCTGCCTTTTCCAGCACCCTCCTAATCTGCTGCTCTTTACTGGGGCGCCTCCGGAAGAAGCAAGGGAGTTTTAAAAACCACCCAGCTCTCCAGATTCAATTGGCAGGCTAATCGAAAACAATTTTTTTATAGCACAATAAAGGGCCTGAGGACAGTGGAACATTAATATTTGTTTCCCAAAGAGTGGGTCCTGAGAGAATAAAACTGAGTGCGATTGAATTACGGTGCCCATAGAAGGGGGAAGCATTTTGCATTGCTTCATTTTATGCCACTGTTAATCAGGTGGTGAAGAGCAAAGGCTGCCTCACAAACCGCTGCCAGGGCACCCAGGAGGAATGTCATCCCCGCGTCCTGAGGAAAGCCGGCAGCTCTCCTAAGTATCCTATGTGATTACAATATAGTTTTCATGATGCATTTTTAATAAAACAAAAGGTGGCCCTCTGACAAAAATATCATCTAGTTTTTATAATGTAAAATACAGCAATTTTGTCAGCATTAACACTGATTGGCTGCCATTAGCCCCTTGCCTTCTAATAAAATTTATGATACCTTTCAGGAGCCCAATTTGATAGAAAGTGAAGTGATTGCACCCTGCTTAGATATCTCTCTGGCATCTATTCCAACAATAATGCGGTAATTTTATGCATGAAATAGCACAATTGGCATAAATAGTTATAGTACTGAGTGCTGTCTAAGGAAACTGGCTGGTGGAAAATTAGAAAGCGTTTCACACTTTTGAAACAGGTAATTAGGATTTTTCTTCATGCTCATACAAGGCAGACTAGAGTTTCATTTTATATTTCATGTTTCATTAAAATATAGGTGTTAAAAATAAATGTTGAATTTGAAACTGCATATATTATGAAATTAAAGGTATAGTGCATGATACGGGGTGGGAAGTGTGCGTGAGGGACCTTCAAATGTCATAGTTGGTAGCAAAGGGAGAGCTTTTCAGAAATAGTTGGAGCAGGTAGTACATCTTTGTTTCAAGCACATTACTTTGAAAAAGATGGATTTAGAAATGAGCTGCACTCAATCATCAAGGGTTTAGTCCAAGAAGTAGTATTCGGCCTTGATTTCAACTCTAAATGACGACCGTGCCATGCTATTAATTGGCAGGCGATGGTAGACTTTGGCTCGGGTGCGATTCACTCCACAGTTTTGAACTCTGCGTTGTGTTCCACAGTTCCCTGTCTGCTCCACATTTCCATGCTGACATTGGCTGCTCATCCGGACCCCAGCCAACCCCCAGTGGAATATTTTTGATTCTCTTGAACTGTGCTGTGGCTTTGGGAGGTGGGCAAAAGGCTGTAATGACACCATTGCATTAACCTCCTCTTATGACCTGGCTGAGGGCAGGCTTTTAAGTTTTCCCGGCTGTGTCATTAAATTTGTTGCTCTGGTCCCCGCTGCCATGACACCACGGCAGTCCCAGCCACACACTAATGACCAGAGTTGTGAAGGCAGCATGCCGTAAAAGAGTACACAGGACTCAGCATCCAGAAAGCAGCTCTGTCTCTTTGTGCTCTCATAACAACCCATTGGTGCTGAACCTCTCTGGGCCCTGGCTTCTTCACCTGCAATATCAGAACGGTGACTTTAAAAAGTACAGCCATTTTTTGTTTTAAGTTGGAAACAAATCTAGGCAAAAACCTGTACACCGATATGTAAGTTATAATTTCTGAAAATACGAGGCAACTCAGGTGTATTTCCATAGGTAAATGGATAGAAACCTGTAGGTATCTATGCTATAAAACACTAAAAAGAAAAGATTTACCAAATTATGAAAAGATAGAGAGGAAACTTGGATGCATGTTGTTAACTGAAAACAATCAATCTGAGAATGCGATGTGGTACAGAATGATGACTAGGACATTCAGGACAGTGCAAAACTATAGACCCAGGGAAATGCCAGTTTTTGGAGGGAAGAAAGGACAAACAAGGGGATCAAGGAGAATCTGAGGGTGGCAAGCAGTTTTCATGCTGTTAAAACGGTGGATACATTGTATTATTCAATTGTCAAAACCCACAGACTGTACTGTTTAGACCGTTATGTTAACTGTGAACTAAAGTTAACAAGCTTATCAATATTGATTTATCAATTATATTAAATCTACATCAATAAATGATAATATGAGAATTAAGACAAGCAGTTAGGACTTGCTGAAAAGAATTTCTGCTATTTTTCTGTGAATTGTAAATGCCTTAAGGTTAACTATTTAAAATATGTGTATACAAAACAAAAATAAGAGTATAATTGCATAATAAAATATTTTTCATAAAAATTTTATAAATTATCAAGTTGTACCAGAGATTTAGAAAGTTATTAGAAATACTTTAGTAATTTACAATACAGAAGAACCGTACTATAAAAATGTAAGCCGGCCAAATAGCTCAGCAGATTAAAGTGTGGCAGGGGCTGGGGGTTGAGTCCCTGGGCCTGCTGTGCCAGCCCCACCCATCAGGGCACCATGCGATGACAATTGAGACTGGGCATGGTGGCACGCACCTGTAATCCTTGATCTTTGGAGGCTGTAAACAGGCAGATGAGTCTGATCTAGTAGTGAGACTCTAAATACCCTACAGACTCTTCCCTAAAAATGCAAGAAAGAACGAAAGAAAGAAAGAAAGAAAGAAAGAAGCAGCTTCTGTATTGTGAACAAGTTAAATTTCATGATGGTCTCTGGCCATTATTTTCATTTTCCATAGAAAACATAAAGCATGGAAGAAATTTTGTATTGCCAATAATTTCACTATACATTCTGTTCACTATTTCTGTCATTTCTTTCAGTGATTGCAATGTAAAAATGCGTCCTGTTACTATAATAATGTATTCTCATTCTCAAGCAATCCTAGGGGGAAAAAATTACTCTATCACAAAGAAAATCACATAAAAGAAATTGGGAACAAATGCCATTCTTATTTATCTTAATCATGACACTAAGTTTCAGACAGAAGTTACTTCATGTTATAGTCATTGTTCACCCAGAACTAAGGCAATGTGCCCCAATGCATTTCAGAAGATTTTGACAAAATCTGTTGAAACATTCTTCTCTATGTCTTGCTTCATTCTGTCTAAATCAAAAGTTTACCATGTTATTCCTGATTCTCCCCAGGAAAGAATGACATACTAAGAACATGTCAGTCTCCTTTCCCCATGGCCTCCCACCTACTCTCCTTGAAGAGATAGGGAATGGGTCAGTGGTTGATGAAACTTGCACAAGGCCCTTTGTCTCAGTCCTTCCTCTTTCCTCATTTTTTGGATCAAATTAAAGACTGGAATCATCTCAGCAGCTTCTGCTGTCTTAGATTGAGAAGTCTGGAGTAGAACTGTTTTATTGGATTCACTATACCACCTGGACACTGGCACAGAGTAGGTGCTCAATACTTGTTATGTAGATGGATAAATAGAAGATTGGGAGGGTCATAGTAGGAAAGTGGAATCCTGAAGACACGCACCACCTCCCGGGAGGGGGGCTGCCTTGTGTTGTTCAGTAGAGAGAAATGTACTAAAAAGCCTGATTATGTTCACTCATCAGAGATGTGTTCTCTGACATAATTTTTGCTCACATATAAAGGAGATATCGATTCATCTGCTTCATTCTGTGTGTTTTTGCCACTTTGAATCAGAATTTACAAAAAAGAGAAGGATGATGTGCTTTCGCTCACAAATAAGGCTTATCTCCCTCCATGTTGGACCAAATAATTTCAGTTTTTCTAGTAACAGGACAAATTTGTTAGGTGAACCCCCAAATGACTGCTTTTTCTATATTTTTAATTTTTTATTGGTACATATTTGAAGTATATAATGATTACATTTTATGTGGGAGTCACTACATGCACATGAATTTCACACGATCATTGTAAATGAAAATAATAGAGCTAGGATGCATCATCAAAAAAATTTAAGCATGACTAGATGAATCAAGGAAAATGAAGAGGAAATAGAGAAAGAGAGAGGTAGTTGACACGTAAAACAAACAAACAACAACAAAAAAAAAACGTTATTTATCTTATGGCCAGCTCAGCCTGCCCTGGGGGTTGGGCTGGCACAGCGTGTGATGTCTGGAATCAAATTGCATTCCCTGAGGTTGCCTAAGCTTCCCTAAACAGGTGTTTTAAACTGCTAAGCTATCTCTCTGGCCCTATTAATACTTGTTTTGACAAAAGACAGGTGATGAAAATTTGATTGAAAATATTTATACAGAGAAAATATTGGGATGGCATGTCAATTATATACTATTCTTGCATGCTTTAAGCAGGCTCTTTATCTTCTATAAATTTTTGTCTTTTGCTTAACATCATTGTCTAAGTATAAATATCTTAGACTTAACTTGGAATTGGTATTATCTATAAATCATTGATATTCTAATAAATTGCCATAGAATGTGATAAAAGCAGTTACACCTTTTTACACAGGAATTTAGAAATCTAACCATATACAAAACTGTAGCCTGTAACGTGTTTTATACTCAGAAAGACAGTGATGTTAAGCTCAAGTACCTATGTTATAGAGTAATAGTATCACTAAACTTTTCTTCTGGAGGGTTAAGAATATAAGTTTATAGAACAAAAATTGGAGAAAAAGAAGATCTACAAGGACATCCAATATTTTGGCCTTTCAAGGCCAGTGAGGACTCAGGACAGAAGAGAACCTGTGTTATCACATCCTAATACTCAGTGGTTTCCCAAGCTTTCTGTTCACAGAGATTATAGGGCTACAGAGGAAAGGGACTGATGATGTATACTGTGCTTAAGGAGAGTCACCTAGAGAGAAAACATTCTCTCAGGCTTTCATAGAGAGCAAACTGGTCAAGCAATGGCCGTGACTTATCCAGATGCCTGTCATTGACAACAGTTCTACAAAGCACTGTACATAGTTTCAAAGTAAATCCTGAGAAGATTTGACTGACCTTGGGAGATACAAAAGTTACATGTTTTGTTATACAGGTCTTGCTTAAACTTGCCCTTAACCATCCAGCAGAAAAGTTTAACTACGAGGCATAAAACATAAAGCTAGATTAGTATGCTGAGCTGTAAAAGGCTTAAATCAACAGCTTCCATCATTGCCAATTTTGCCAGGAACCCATTGCAACTATGGAACATTGGATTATGTATACAACTATTTTCTCTTAGTTCAATGAGAAGATTTTTTTGTACCAATAATAATTTGAAAAATTCTCATGTCTACACCCTGTGCTCTGTATAACAGAGGACAACAATATGTACTGTATCAAATTCTGGAAATGTACTACGAACGTGTTTTGAAACTGTCACATTGTTGCTTATTAAATGTAATAAAAAAAGATTTTAAAAATCTTGTCTTAGCCGGGCGTGGTGGCTCACGCCTGTAATCCCAGCACTCGGGAGGCTGAGGCAGGAGGATCAGTGCAAGTTCGAGACCAGCCTGGGTCACAAAAGTGAGCTCAAGGCCAGCCTGAACTGCATAGCGAGACCCTGTCTCAAAAAGACAAAAAAAAAAAAAATCTTGTCTTTTACTTGATATAGGGTCTCACTATGTAGTTCAGGCAGGCCTTGAACTCACTATGTAGCCTGGGCAGGCCTTGGGGTCGTAGTGATCTTCTTGCCTCATTCTCCCAAGTGCAAGTGCTGGAGTTACAGGCATGTGTCATCATGCTAGACTCCTTTTATACATTTTAAACATCTGTTACTGATTGTTTTTCATTTCAAAGCAGTTCTGTTTTTGTCCAGAACTCTTGTGGAGTATACACTGGGTTTACCACAAGAATGTTTTTAGCTCGTATAAAGAAGCAACATATTCTTCTAATTCCAAAAAAAAAATTGGTTATGATTATGCTTTTTGGGTGAACAGATTCATGTCATTGGAAATTGTTCATTACATAGCTTAAATCCAAGAAGTTACTACATGGTCTCTAAAGTATAAGTTAAGGAACATGAGAATTTTAGAAAGGATCCTGTTATATTACATCCAAATGTAGTTATCACTTTGCCGGGTGTGGTGGTGCATGCCTGTAATCCCAGCACTTGGGAGGCTGAGGCGGGAGGATCAGTGTGAGTTCGAGACCAGCCTGGGCTACCAAAGTGAGCTCAAGGCCAGCCTCAACTGCATAGCGAGACCCTGTCTCAAAAAGACAAAACAAAAAAACAAAAAAACAAATGTAGTTATCACTATGATTCAATTTGAAAATATGTCTCACGTTCATTCTCTTTTTGGAGAAAGAGGAATTTATCAACAGGTGCAGGAACTTCCACAGGCATAAATTAGAAATTGTTGTTATAAAATCTCACAACAAGCAATGTTCATTTTTTTGCATTTAGTTAGGTTTTATCAATACATTCCCCATTTTAAATATTGAAAAATAAAGAGGAAAAAAAAAAAAACCCAAAACAACCTTGATTACAGGCTCAAGAAGTTCACGGCCTCACTAATTCTTATTTATTGAAAATATATATTTTGTTTTTTCCCTCTGAGGAAAAGTTTCTTTATCTTTATTTTTTTTCAATTTTTTTATTGTTTAAATTTAACAATGGTTATATTACATATTTTCATCACCAGATCAGTTTAGATTAATACATATAGGTAATTAAGATTGATCAAACAATTAAACATTAACCTTTCTAAATCCACATTACTTTTTTTTTCTTTTCCCCCTTCTTTTCTTTGAAAGTTGACATATTGCATATTGCCCTCACAATCATTCTATAGAGTGCAGTGTGTGGGCATGACCCACCTCCCTATTGATGTTGCATAGAAAAAAGAAAGAAA